>VXBC01006762.1:55959-85723 GCA_013399945.1 Ploceus nigricollis | reverse complement strand
GCCGCCTGTCCTGGAGCGTCACGGCAGGTAGACACGGGCTAGGTAAGAGGATTAGAGCCGCTTCACCCAGGGCCCGAAGGACCCAGCTGTGGAACAGCTCTCCCGGGTCATGATTTCGGCATCCCTCCCACCCGTGAGTCCGTCCCGTCGGCGCTGGGGGATGTGGTGGTGACAGAACTCGGCAGGGTCCTCGGCCGGGTTGCTGCAGAGGGGTCTGTGAAGAAGCTCACCTGGGTTGAGGTTGTGGGGTGGGACAGGTCCTGCCTTCCCCAGATCCTGTCAGGATGTCCTGTCAGGACATGCAGGCTGTGTCCGGTTTAAATTCCCTGGAGGGAATTTAAGATGTCGAGAGGGGCCATTCAGCTGTGCTGTGGTGCCTCAGGGAAGGAAGGGCGAGATCCTCTCTCTGAGTGATAGAAAGATGCTGGGTGCTGATGTCCATGGGGCGCTTGGGATCTCAGTCTTAGCTTTTAGTTAGAGCATCATGCTTGTGCCAAACCTTTGATTCAGAGCCCTTAAGCTATAAAGGTTGCAGAAAACATGAGTTAACCTTTCTGCCTTTGTTTTTTAGTTTTTTTTTTTTCCTTTTCAAGCAAAGCTGCTTGTCGAAGTGACCCTGAGGGTTGTCTGATGAACATTCACGCAGCCCTCATGCCACGGCAATGTACACAAGCATGGTTAATTAGGAACTGCAGTTCAATATGGAGGAGGGCAGTGTGTGGAAGGTGTATCCTGGCACTCACTGCCTGTTGTGTCTTGCTCAAACAGATGACAGTGCCTAAAAAAAGGGGACTTGATTCTTGCCCGCTTTCTGCCTTTGGGTAATGGGATGAAGACAGGGGACTCCTATTTGCTTGACAAATGTCTTGCTCCTGATTTCACTGCTGAACTATTAAGTCAAATTGTTTTCTTGTGGTTTATCCATGCCCAGCTATCAGCATTTTCTGAACCTGGGTGCTGAAAGTGCAGTTGTTTCATTTCCCCTTTTAAGATTCTTTATGCTGCAGTGTTTGCTTTTCAGATGAAGAGCAGGAATGTGTGCTTGTAAGAACACCAACGTTTTCAATTTTTTTTTTCTTGAAAGAAATGTCATGTCCGTGGTTTTCTCTCTTCCTCCAGCCATTTCCGGGCAGCCTGAGATTGCAGGATTGCAGTTTGGCCCAACAGAGAGACTTTAAGGTCCCAATCCTGCAGTCCAAGCTGAAGCAATGAGCTGTGATTGCAGGTTAAGTGGGAGCAAAGAAGCAAAGAAAGGTCTGTGAGAAAAGAGAAATATGATCCTAGGCAATATATTGGGAAGGATACACTGGGATAGGGGGTGGTGGCAGGTGAAGAGGCTGCTGCAGTAGAAGGCTTGGACCAGGACTCTCTGAGTGCACACTCCTCTGTGCCACTGATTTCCAGTGTGACATCTCAGCGAGCAAATCACTGGCCTTGTTGTCTAAAATGGGAATTATTACGGGATTTTGCTGTCTCAAGAAGACTTGCAAAAGTCTCTCCTCGCTTTAGGTCCCTGCAGGTTGCAGAATAGGTCACCTGAGGTTCAGGGATGAGGGCAGGATGAGAGTGAAAAAGAAGAGAAACACATTGGGAACAGGTGAAGAGGGAAGGGCAGAGCAAATGGGAGGAGAGGAGAAGGCTGATGCAGCTTCAAAAACCATGGAAGGAACAGTTAAAACGGCTGTAGGTTACCTCACATGGGATTTGTTGCACATTTTTAATGCTGAGCTTGCTGCTGGATGGTCCTGCCTGCTGGGGAGAGGTCTGGGCTGCCTCTCCCATGGGTAGCAAGGGGAAGGGAGCAAAAGCCTGGAGGATGTGGGCTGATCTGCTGCAGTGGTGGGGAGAGTGTCCAGCATCCTCCCTGCAATTTCCTGAGCTGGGGCAGGTCCAGGTACTTAGGGAGAGAACTTCTGCTCTTGCTGTATATTTCCTGCTTCCTGTGAGGAACCACTGGTATTAATAGTGGTGACTGCCTAAACCAGAAGAGCCAGTGGCCCTTCAGTTTTGGCACCACAGGACTGCAAGAGTGGGTTTTGCCTGGCCAAGACACTGAGGATGGCCACAGCTTTGTCAGAGAGAGCCTGCCCAGTGTGGTCTTGGCCCAGCTGAATGCTCTTAGAGGTGATTTAATGTGATCTCCTGCAGGAAAGTCTGTCTCTGAAATTATTTCAGTAGACTTAAAAAGTAATAATCCCTCTGGATGCAGTGTAGAGGCTGCTCCCACAGGCTTGGCCCCCGTTTAACAGCTGGAAGTTGTTCCCTTCTCCCCTCTGTCCTTGCTTGAAGGGAAACGCTGTATGGTACCTTCCTACTGTAGCTCACCCAAACACCCTACAAACAGCAATTTATGGTTGTAGCAGCTTGAGACACTGGTAAGCAAAGGAAATTAATTCCTACAAATAAGGAATGCTGGCAATGAGTTGGTGAACACCACAGAAATGCCTGTCTATGATTGCTTACCTCATACTTTGCCTCTCAAGGCAAATGATTTCCACAGGTCTCAACAGAGTCAAAAGACAATCACTGTACCAGGGAGGGCCACTTTAGTGGGATGACAAGAGCCAAGTCATGGATACTGCATGTCCATTCCTTGCAGCTCACCCTCTGGCCCATCACCTCGTTGCTGCTCCTCTGGGGCTTTGGTGATTAATACATGAAGAAGAGGACCTCTTTCTGTGGAGGAGGAGTAAGTCCTCAGGCTGAAGAGGCTGGTGAGAGAAAACTGTCCTGACAGTGTGCTCTGCCACAGTCTCTAACAGCTCACGGGCCTTGGGTGTTTTCCCCACGATGAGTTGCATTTACCACAGGAAGTGCAGCTCTGGGGAAAGTGTACATCTCTCCAAAAGTGTAGAGCTGCAAAGTGCAGTGAAGAAAGGAGCTTATGCTTCCAAAAGGTGAATAGAAGAGGGGTGAAAGGGATAAGAGAGATGAAAGACAGGGTAAACAGGTGGGAGAAGCCCTGCTTACACTCCATGAGAAGCTCTGTAGCTTGAGTATGTGTTTTCTGTTTGGTGGGGAAAAAACAGTGGCAGGGTAGAAAAGGCAGGGGAACCTGGAATTTTTCTGGCCTTGCAGGGCGTGTACTCTCTCATCCATAAACTAGAGGAGAAGAAGACAATATGATCAGGAATAACGTTCTGTCAAGTCTGTTCCCCTGGGCTTGTCTGTTTTTCCTTACCTTCAAAGCTATTTGTAAGTCAACGCTTGAAGTTTCACCTCCCTGTTAAATGTTCTTTGCCACGCCCAACACTTCCATTGTTTTCCTGATAATGGGATAAACCTTTCGGGCAGACTTCCTTCCCCCTTGTGATGTAATGTGTGTCTTGGCTTTGCTTGCTCGTGCATGTTGGAAATGATTGAAGACATTTGTGATTTTTTGAACTGAGGGGAGCAAATAAAACACCTCGATCCGTTTATTAATAGCCTGTCAAGACCTCTGTACGTTATGGGAGGAGAAACACTCAATCTGCTTGTTGCTGCTTCATTAGATTGTGGTCATTAGATTGGGGTGGTTGAGGTGGAGGACAATCACTGGACAGCCTGTCTGCTCAGTGACTCTGGCTTCCTGGGCATCAGCCTGCATTTCTGTATTGCTTGCAGAGCAAGGAGATGGTTTCAGAGACTCTTTCCTCACAGCACAGCTGAAGCAGGGAGAGCTTTGCTGTCTTTTTTTTTTTTTTTGAGGAGATATATAGCCCTCCTCATTTTCCAGCAACTCTTTAGTTTGGGGGTTGGCTGGGACTTTGAGGTAAGTGCCCTTCTCACAAGCATCCCAAACCAAAGGATTCTAAAGGGGAAGATATGACCCTGTGGTTGTGGTGGTGGTGTGAGACTGTGGGTTTGATCTGTGTTGAGACTCTGCTAGAGATTTCCCTTGTGTCTCAGAGGTCTGGTGAAAGTGGCTCCTGTCTTGAGTATCTCTTGTGTTAAGGAAACTTTCCTGTCTGACCACCCAGAAGCCACTCTGTCATCACTCCCACCATCCCAGGCTGTCACTGCTGGGGTGGAACCCCTTTCTCAGTGGGTGGTTCCATTAAGCTGATGTGTGCCTTGCTTGACTCCCCACACAC
Source organism: Ploceus nigricollis (assembly GCA_013399945.1). NCBI lineage: Eukaryota > Metazoa > Chordata > Aves > Passeriformes > Ploceidae > Ploceus > Ploceus nigricollis. The sequence goes on along the minus strand of VXBC01006762.1, from coordinate 81,650 downwards.
CCCACATTTACACAATCAGACAGGTTTTCCTCACTGGCTGGATCTCAGGATTCCCATAGCAGAGTCCCAGAAGCCTGGACCCTTTAAGTAATTTAATCATGGTGCAGTAACACCATAACAGCTTGAACTGATGCCTTCAGGGGGACTCCCTGCACTAAGGAATCCCTAGACTTTTATACCCTCACAGTCTGTGTGCCCGTTCCAATTGTGATATGTAGTCTGGGGCCTTCTCGCCGTTCATTTGGGTCCTACAGACACCCAGTTCTTCTCTGGGTGACCAGCCACCCTTGGGCCACAGGTCTCCATGCCCTTTGCTAGGCAAAGGGTAGATGCCACATCATGGCCCCTTGCCTGGGGCTCCAGCCACCACCTCAACCTGCAGCTCCCACTGCGGCTGCTCACCAGGCTACTACTTGTATTCCTCAACATCTGCGCTTGGAGAGAGTAAGGCATCTGCCCTGGGAGGTGGGCAGTCCAGCACACACTGGGAGGACTCACTGGGGGCTGGTTGCCACCTGGCTTGTGCAGCCCCTGAGGCCAGGATGAGCTGGGATGGCTATATCCTGCAGTGAGTGCTCCCTGCCAGAATGGGATCCCTGGGGCAAAGAAACACACAGCACCTCCAAAATGCAGTTCTCCCCAGCTCACCCTGGCTGCTCCTGCCAGGTTTCACTGCCTGCTGCCCCAGCTCCTTCTGTCTGAACTGGATGTTACCTTCTGCCTTACCCAGCTCCTCTCTCTTCCTCCTTTACCTTTGCACAGGCTGAGAGCCACCACTGCCCAAGCCCTGCTCATGATATGAGTGGGACCTCATGGAAGTCAGCGTGATCTGGCATAGGTCCATGGGTCAAAGCCTGCAGAGCACCTCTTTAATCCCGTGGTGGAAAATCAGATTAATTTTTCTTTTCTAACACCCAGGAGCGTGGTCTGGAAGCGGGGTGTGCCTGGGTCGTGCAGCGCCAAATGCGAGGCAGGCAGACACAGCCCACAGGAGTTGAAAGTCGGCGTCTCTGGCTGTAAACCAGCAGCTCAGCACTGGTTGCTAAATGGCCTGTAAGTACTTACACCCATGTGGGACTGAGGGTGAAGGTTGTGGGGCAGCAAGAAGCAGAAAACCAAGGGCACTTTTTGCAGTACGGTGGGATGCACTGGCCTCAGGGCCCAGCAGTGCTGCAGGAATATCTCTGGATCAGACACTGTGGATATCAATATCCTTTACTGCCCCTGTTTTTGGTGATTACAAGGTTTCATTCCTTTGTTGCACTTGGCCCACCTCTGATAGGTTTATGTTGGCCAGAGCATTTCATTAGCACACTGAATGCAGTCACAGCGTATGAAATGAGACAAGAAACATGTACTGGTGTTGCCACGGGTGAAAACATTGCCTCTCAACATTGTTGCAGGATTACTGAAGCATCTCTCCTGCTTCCCCCACGCACAACCCAGAGATGTCTTTACCTTTTCCCATTCCTCTTGTATAAATGAAATGAAAATGGCATTTCTGCACATCTGTGAGATGGAAGGTGGGTACCTGGAGCAAGCAGAGCATCCTATCCTGCTGACAGAGGGGATCACTTCTTCTCTTGTTACCCCACCATTTTGTTATGTATTTACAAGCCTCTGTCACATCTTATCTCTCTCATTGTGCACTCACACTGGAAACCTTGAGATAAACCTGAAAACGCCCTGCTTTGTTATGTTGGCATTTGTGACTTGTGGGTGGCAGGTTATATAATGTGCTGGTTTGTATCCACTCAGTTACAGTGATTAGCTATCAAGTGACTGGGGTTATTTTTGCTTTTAAAAGCAGCAGAGATCTATAGTGGGCTCCCCCAAAAGACAGAATGTGTTTGTTCCCCTTTGATTGTTTCTGACTGGCAGCAATTCTTTGACTTGCTCTATGTTTTGAACAGTGTCCTCCTTCTTACAGTGCTCCTGGCTTTATACCTATTCTCTGAAATAACCCCATGGCCTAGTGCTGTGAAATGCAGGAGTGTTGCTCTGGCTTATTATGCATTTCAAATGCATCTGCATGCTTTAGTCTTAAAAAAGATGTACGACTCTGTTAACGTGGTAATTTTGTCCTTCCTTACATTCATGTTCTCTGGTGAAAGCAACTTCAGGAGGAGCCTGTAACTTTGCTTGGCAGATGAAATTAAGATGTCCATATTAAATGAACCTTGAGCAAGCAGCAGTATATGTTTGGTGAGCTGCCTGCTGTAATTGAAGTGTGAACATTAGAGGAACGGAAGCTTAATTGGTTGAGGGTGTATAGCGGGGCAATGGTAAAAAAAAGCAGAGCAAGCAGCTGACAGTCTAAGCAGATTTAGACATAAAAATGGAACTAGAGATGAGTAAGCTTGCATTGAGAGAAATTCTCAAGACATACACTGGGGCAGTGCTAATGTGAAACTCTTTTCAGGTCTGCAGCCTGACTCGTATTAGGTGGCAGCAGGAGCACACCTCAGCAGGGGTTTTGCAGTGCTGGTGTGAGAGTGTGTGTCAAGAGGGACTGGAAAACCACATGTGAGCTTTTGAGAAGGTGGGCTGGGTCAGCTGTGATGCTGATAGTGTTTTTGTTGGTTTTGTGAATCCATTGCACCACGAGGGCTTTCTGTCACTGAAGGCCTGCCTGTGCAAACCTTAATGATGGAAGACAAATGGGTATGGGAAATTACCAACTGCCTCCTGGATGCAGTGTGTTTATTTGGGAGAACATGGGCTGGCAGAGATTGTTGTTGTTGCCAGCTGGAGTTGACTGCTCAGATTTGGCATCATTGGACACGGCAGCAATGCAGAACAGAGCTGTGGAGAGGAAGTTTGGCTTTATGTCATCCCTGTGGAGCTATTAACTGTCAAAGAGTTTGTTTCTACATTTCCCATAAAGAATTCTGGTAATTTTTCCTATCACTCTTGGCGTTCTACTTTGGCTAAACTGGTGTGGTGCTGCAGGAGAGGCTGATGTTCGAGTTCCTTGTTCTCTTGTTCCTGTCTGCTTTTAGAGGTGCTGGTCATAGTGTGCATGTAGGTCTCACAGCTTGAAGATACAAACACTGGGGACATCCCGGAAGAGGACAAGGCTAACCCAAAGGCAGCTGCTGACAATGATGTCTGCTGAGCACTAGTGCAAAGCTAGGCAGGTTTGGCACATGTTCAGGGTTTCTCCTTTGGAAGAAGGCTGGATTACATGTAATTTTGCTCCTGGCACCTGAATAACACAGCAGGGAATAAATGAGGAATGTGCGGGAGCTGAGCCGTGGTTTTAAACTATCCTCTGCCCACATGGGGATGCTAAAACATATCCAAGCATGTGTGGGCTGTGCCAGTGGCCAGCATTAAGAGGTGTTGCTGTTTGGGGACATGGGGGAAAGGGACCCTTCTTTCCTGTTTTTTGTATTTCATCTGTCAGATGCAGGTGGCTTCCTTCTTTTTAACTGGCTGAAATTAGGGTTTCTGAACTATGGAGCTGGCGTCCCATCAGGACACTGTGCTCTGCACTGATCGTTCATTTAATATGCAATGATTTCAGATGTCATTTTCTGTTAGTGGCTGATGGAAGGGGACTCAGTGTGGCACAGTGGGCCGCAGAGGGCTGTTTTCCAAGGAGGTGGTCTGTAGCCATGTTGCTCTGACTCTGGGGAGGTCGGCCATTAGCCTTGGCCTTGCTCCATTTTAGAGCTCAGCACAAAACAGTGGTTATCTAGACAGCATTCTCACATTTCCCCACTTCTGGTGTGGAGTCCATGTCCCTGTGTGCTGCCTTGCTGCTCTGCCTGGGGGCAGAGCCCTTGCCCCCTCCCTCTCTGCACGACAGGCAATGCTGAAATAGCTTGTGAAGGCTGCTCTTTCCATGCTGGGAGGTGGAGGAGCTGCAGCAGCCCATTAGTGAGGACAGGTGTTATGGCAACTGTTTGCTTTTATTGTGTAAGTGAAACTTCCGTGCCTTTCCAAGGGTGAAGGGTAAATAATGAGATGTGCTATCCCCTGACATGAAAGAACTGTGTTACCTGGGCTCAGTCCAGCCACCACCAGAGACAAGAGGAGAGGCGAGCACAGCAGAAATTACCTTGCAGGGCAGACCAGGGCTGGAACAGGAGGTGATGTTACCTGCCTGCTCCCTTCAGCCAAGGCAGGAGGGGGGAATTTGGTCACAGTTGTGTCTCCCTTGCGTGGGGCACTGGCACTTGGGCACTGTGCTCCCAGAGGCTGTCAGGGGTGTGGTCCTGTGGCAGGTGGGCCAGCTGCTGCGGAGGATTGGAAACAGGACATCACGCCATGATCAAAAGGATCAAGTGAAGCGGATTTATTGCCAAAAGTAACCTCTATTTATACTCTGTTCTATTCTTCATGCACCTCAAGCTAATACATGATTGGTTAAATCCTTCTGTGCACGTGTTTTAAGCTTTTAGTTAATTTAGTTATTTTTTCTTCTTCATGCATCTCGCTGCGGTTTTCTTGTCTGCCTTTACATCCTGAACTGTCTGCTGCTGAGTGTGTTCTTCTTTCATGTCCTTCAAGGGCATTGTGACCTTACTCAGCTTCTATGAAGGCTGGATTGTGCATGTGTTGCATATGTCCATTGTCCTGCAAAAAACTCTCAACAAGCTGCCACCTGGAAGTGGTCCTTGAGATTGCTGTCACGGGTCTCCCAGTACCACAGCACGGTCCAACACCAGCTGAGGAATGCTGCTGCAGTGCTGCAGAGCAGCAGGAGGAAAAGGCAAGGGCAGCACTTCATGGAATAGCTGCAAGCACGACAGCGGGAGCTGTGCGGGTTACAGAAATGGGAGATGCTGTCTCCTGTGCTGGAGGAGAGGAATAGAAGTGAGATGGGAAATCTAGCCCCCCTCGTTGATAATTTCTTCTGATCTGTTCACTGTGCTAAAGATCTGTATGCACACTGGAGCTGCCTGCCTTTTAAATCAGCATAATTAATACTTGCATCATTTCATGCTCCTTGCTCTGCTCCCAGGTCAGAGAAGAGATCTTATCTGACTGCTTTTCTGTCTTTTAAGGTTTGGAATTCAGCCTTACTCCAAGCTGTCTGTACAAACAGCACCAAATTGTGGTCTCCTGGCTTTGTGCAAGTGTGGTGTGACTCCGGGCACTGCCAGGGTGTTGTTTTGTACCCCTGCTAGGCCATTTGCAGGGAAAACAAGATAGCTGACCTGTAGAGGTGAGAGTGCCATGCCTTCTACAGGGTGTGGGGAGCCTCACTCAAGCTCTTCAGCCTCTGTCCCAGTGAGGCAGGGCAGGAATTGGTGTCTGGGGGCCCAAACAGTCCAGCCAGCGTGTCCTTTGCAGCTTGGGGTGCCTTAGGGGAGCAGTGAGCTGGGGGCTGCTGTGACATGGTGAGGGTGCTGACTCTCTTCTGCGTCTTCACAGCGGGGAGCAGACCATGGCTCTGTGCTGCAGATGTAGGAAGGCCAGGGGAGTTGAGAGGAGGAGGTGACAATGCGGGTACTTTCTTCTCTGGGCAGAGGGATGGGTCATGGCTTTAAGAACCTGGACGAGGTAATTGAGCTGCAAATGCAAGCGGGCTCGAGTGAGAGGCTGCCGTCTCTAAGTTGTCCTGGCACTCCAGGGTGCCTCACTATGCCATGTGGGTGCTGGTGGCCCCAAGGAATGCCTGCCCTGCAGCAGGGAGGGGGGCAGAGCACAGGGGCACAGGTGCTGCTGCCCTGGTGAAAGTAAAGCAGGTGCTGGAGCTGTGAGCCTGAGGTTGTTCCCCTCTCTTTGTGTCTCTTGGCTATGCTGGTGCCTGGAGGAACATTTATTATGGAGGAGGACAGAGCATGAGAAAATACTTGATCCATTATCAAAGGACTCTCAAGGAGTCGTAGGACTCTCTGTGTCCGCAGCACAGCAGCGTTTCTGAATTGCACATCTTACAGGAACAGCCCCGGCATTCCAGATGCTCGTCCAGCGTGATCTTGCCTGGAGGACAAATGCTTCCTCGGGAGGCGCTGTCCGCAGCATCCTTACACCACATGCAGGATTTCACAGTGCCTGCATGTCAAGAGTGATGCTGTTGGTAGCTCCTCATCCCGACAGCGCTCTGGGAGCCGGCACTGGAGCTCGGCTCCGCTCTAGGTGTGGCCAGGCGCTGTTTTTAGCTGCTTGCTGTGGCCAGGATGGGAGCTGGTCGTGCCCTTTGTGGAGGTGATGCCAGCACGGGCATCCCTCTCTCTCCATGCTGCGGGCTTTGCTGAGGCTGTGTGTGTGGAATTGGTAATGATCCTGGGTAGGAGGCTGCTTTGCCTTGTGCGTGTGGGAAGTAGCAGGGAATCAGAGCTGCAGGTCTTGTGGTCACCTTGCACCAAATCCTTGAAAGAAGTACTTTGAAAACCACTCAAATTCTGTGGGTGTGGTTGAAAAGTGGAGGATGCTGCCTGTGTGCAGCAGCTTAACCCCTTGTGGCCATGAGGAGCTTGGTACCTCAGCACCTGCTGTGGGGATGCCCTTCTTGCTCTCAGAAGAGGGGGGCCAAGGAGGGTGGGTGCCTCAGCCCTCTGTTTTTACTTTGTTCTTTGTTTCTAGCAGGTATGGATGGGAAGAAATGCAGCGTGTGGATGTTTTTACCTCTTGTCTTTACCCTGTTTACATCAGCTGGATTATGGATAGTGTAAGTTATCTCCTGCTAGTTATTTGGGAAGCTGCTTCTCATTAAGGAGAGCCTTTGGGGATGCTCAGCCCTTGAGCTACTGTGGGGCTGGGAAGGCACATGATAGGGGCAGGGGCCAGTCTGTGCCAGTTCATGGCTCAAAATACCACATTTTTATCCCTGAGTTTCTGTGCTCCCCAGGCCAAGTTGCTGACCTTGCTTTCTTCCTGGTATGTGCTACTGGGAGCTGCCTGAAAAGAGACAGCCAAAAATGTAAAAATTTCCTTTAATGACATTTTCTTTGAATGACTCAGCAGAGCTCTTGGAGAAACACTTAGGCCCTGCTTTGGGGTAGAAATTCAAAATCTGCAGCATCCAGCACCACGCTGAAAACCTACCAGCAGCTTAATGCTGACACCTCACTTTCTCCCTAATGCTTCTTACCAAAATGCATGTAAGACATGCACTTCCCTGAGCTGGGCTTTCTCCAAGCATGCAGGCAGATGACTGCAGCATGAATTTGGGAGTGATAAATGTGTGATCAGCAGCTATGCTCAGGGTGAGAAGCAGTTATGTTGTAGGATGTGGCTTTGGCCATGGTCTATGGATGCTGTTTTTCAGCAGCAGGAGCAGCTTAAGCCTTTTGTCTGACCTCTATTGCTTGCTGTTTTTCTTGTCCCATCCCCTCTCTATTAAAACGGCTTTTGTGGATGGAGTACCATAGTAAACCTGGTGAATCAAAATGACTCAAACTAAAAATGAAAACATCCCCCTGGCTGGTTGTTTTTAAAGCAGCTCAGTTCAGTGACCCTGTTTGCCTACTCAACCATGCAAACCAGATGCAACACAAAGGAAGGCACATGGACTGAGAAATAATAAAACTGCCTGCTTGGGCAGAGAGAAACACAGGATCCTCCAGCAGATCCTGCCAGTGGGCTTGAAACACTTAATGTGTTGTTTGAGTGATATTTAGAATGGAAGCTAGGATGAGGTTATACACTATTTCCTTTTTTCTTTTCCCTTTTTTTGACAGGTACTTTATAGCAGTGGAAGATAACAAAATTCTCCCACTAAGTGTACCAGATAGGTAAGAGCTGTTTGTGGGCTTTATATTCAATCACTTGTTTCTGTGAAATAATGAAACAATTACAGCAAAATGGGAAAGAAAACCTTGAATCTTTATTCCTGTGCCTGTGTCTCTTAGGAAACCTGGTCCCAAAAGACCGCCTTATATAAGGTAAATGAATTATTTTCTTCCAAGTACTGCTCTGGTTAATGGTTGCTATTTATGTGTCTTTGCCATCCTGGAGTTACAATGATACACTTTATATTTTCAAGTATTGCAGGTGATGCACCTCCTGCAAGCTGTGTGTTTAGTCAAGTCATGAACATGGCAGCATTTCTAGGTAGGAACCACAACTGGAGTTTCTTTCTTTCTGTTTGTTTTAAGAGTCACTGAAACATAAGTAATATCCTGTACGTATTCTTCTTGAATGCGATGATGTGAAACCTTTTGAACTGTATGTTTCATTGCTGCTTCTTCCCATTGCAAAGAAAGAAATGTAACAGGGGAAATGCAACCTCCAGACTGCAAATGTGTCGTGGGAGGCGTGATGGTAGGTGACTGTCTCGGCCTTGGTGATCATGAAATGGTTGAGTTTAGAACTTTTGCTGTAATGAGAGAAAAGGAATTTAGGGAATCAAAGCAGAATTATCTCCTAAATTTCAAGAAAGCAAACTCTAGGCTCTTCAGGGAGGTACTTGGCAGAATATCTCAGGAATCTGCTTTTGAGGGATAAGGTGTCCATGGGTGCTGGTCAGCCTTTAAGAACCACCTTTTAGAAGCACAGGAGCAAGCAGCTGTGTGGGATTATGCTCAAAAGAGTGGAACAGAAGACCAGCTTGGCTTAAGAGGAGAAAGCCATTATATGGTCTCTGGAAGAGAGGTTAGGCTTTGCAGGAAGATTGCAGAGCTGTGGTTTGTATATGCAGGGAGAAGACAGGAAAGGCCAAAGCTCAGTTTGATTTAAAACTGGCCAGAGTTGTTTCAGACAACAAGAAGAGTGTTTTTAAGTATGTCAGTGGCAAAAGGAGGCCTAAAGAAAATGTTGTACAGATACTTGTTAGCGGCTGTGACCTGACTAATAGGGATGAAGAAGAAGCGGAGGCATTCCATGCTTTCTCTGCCTCAGTCTTTAATAAAATGCTGATAGACCTTGGGCTGTCCAGTCCTCTGAGTTGAAGGACTGCAAGTGTGGGAGCAGTGACTGTCCATTTGTGAGCACTGGAATTGTCAGGGACCAGATGTACCAGCTGAATGTTCACAAGTCCCTTGGTCCTGGATGGGATTCATCCCAGAATACTGAAGGAGGTAGTGGATGTTAGGGTAGGACCCCTCTCTATCCTCTACCAAATGCCTTGGGATTCTGGGGAGGGCCTTGCTGACTGGAAGCCAGCCAGTGTTATTCCAAGCTACAAGAAGGGCATGAAGAAACACCCAGAGACCTACAGACCTGTTGGTCTAACCTCAGTTCCTGGAAAAATTATGGACAAGATGATATGTACACATTTAAAGAATAATGCAATCACTAGGCACAGTCAGCATGGGCTCGCAAAGGGAAAGTCCTGTTTAACAAATTCAATATCCTTCCATGATAAAGCCACATACGTGGTGGAGGAAGGGAAGGTGCTGGATGTAGCTTTTCTGGATTTTAATAAGACTTTTGACACTGTCCCTCACAGGAACCTTCTGGAGAAGTTTTCCACCTGTGAGATCATCAGGTTCACAGTGCACTGGGTGAAGAACTGGCTGAAGGGCAGGACTCACAGGGCTGTAGAGAAGCTACATCTGGCTGCCATCCAGCCACCAGTGCTGTCCCTCAGGGCTCAGTTCTAGGGCCAGTTCTGTTCAATATTTTTATCAATTATCTGTATGAATTACGTGGAGGCACCATTAGCAAGTTTGCTGGTGATCCCAAACTGAGAGGTGGTGTTGACCCTCCTGAGAAAGCAGGTGCCTTCCAGAGGGATCTAGATAGCTGGAACATTGGGTAGTGATTAATGGGATGAAATTAAACAAGTCTAAATGCTGTATCCTGCACCTGGGATGGAGTAACACTGGGCTCAAGTATAAATGGGAAGAGGATGTGGAAAGGGAGGTGTGGATCTCTTCCTCCTCAGATCCAGTGGCAGGACATGGGAATGGTTCAAAACTGCTCCAGGAGGAGTTTAGACTGAACATTAGGAAGTATTTCTTTACCAAGGGAGTTGTCAAACACTGGAATAGGATTCCTAGTGAGATGGTTGATGCCCCAAGCCTCTCACTGTTTAAGAAGCATCTGGACAATGCCCTCAATAACATGTTTTAAGTTTTGGTCAGCTCTGAATTGGTCAGGCAGCTGAATTTGGTGATTGTTGTAGGCCCCTTCCAACAGAAATAGTCTGTTCTGTTCTAATCTCTGCTTTGTGGATAAAGTCAATCTTTCCTCTGCTGTATTTGTGTACTTCTGAGAGCTGCTTTTAGCTTGTATTTCTGACCACCTTAGTAATGTCAAAGATAAAGGAGAGGAAAACTACAGAACATGCTAGAAATGTGGGAATTACTGACATTGAAAATAGCATTGTTTTGCTGGGAATGCTTTTAATCCCCTTTTGTCATTCCCATCAGGTTTTAGAAAAAGATCACATAATTTCAGGAGTCTATATTGTAGATACAGAAATTAAAAAGTTCCTGTACTCCTGAGCTTGAGTAGTTACAGGTGGCTGTCCCAAACAATTGCCTGGGGATAAAAAATAGAAATCCTCTTTTTGGGGGGGAACAAAGTTCTCATTTTTAAGGATTTGGAGTGGATTGATTCACTAGAGTAATTTTGAGAGAGTAAATTCAACTATCTTTTGCATTCTGGGTTAAAGTGGGTGTTTTTAACTTACAGTGCCCTTACTTTCCTAAACCATGTTTTCAATATTATACCAGGGGTTTTGTGGAAAATGCAGATCTAATTTCCTAAAGGCATCTATTTACAACATCATGAGCTGTGTGCTATCAATTGGAGCATGAGCATAAGAAGGTGTTTGACAGCAAACAAATTTTCCTGTTCAACTAAATTGATTTTTAGTGGTCTGGCTTGAATTGCATCTGAAGGCCAACTGTTTGCCTGGCTTTCTGTGTTGTTCCATGCACCATTCACTAGGGAGGGCGAGAATACACAATTTGAGTATCTTCTGGGGTTATGCCATATCATATGATGTATGATATAACATGTATATCATGTATTGTATACCACAGTGCTTGGGGGAATTGTTAACTTGGAAGGAATGTTATTCCATTCTTGGAAAATTAGTGCAACATTTTGGCATATGTTTGTGGCAACAGAACTTGTTCCAGAGGAGGAGAAAAGGCAGTGGATGTTATGGAAAACTCTGCAGAAATATGTATGTGCCATTCACATGCTTTTAAATACAAGTGGGGTTTGACATATGTCCTCCAGCAGAGCTCAGGACTCATGAGTGGAGTGAAGCAATGCAAGTCCAGGTGCCACTAAATGAATGCATGGTGTGCATGTGTTGGACTATGTGCTGGGAGCTTCACAGGCAAGCAGGAAGGTGTTCTTTCCCCCAGAAGATTTGCAGACAAAGCATAATGAGAAAAGGAAGCCTGGAGCTTGCTGTAGCTGGATTACCAGAGAAATGCTTCCTGTGCTTAGTCTTGTTCCTGATTAAGTGGGAGGGGGCCATGCAGAAGGACAAAGCTTGCCAGCCTGCAGGTAGGAAGAGGAGGAGGGGGCTGTGAGGCCCCAGGCAGGTGTTTGCTGCAGCAGGTGCTGCCTACTGACGCCCCTTGCCTTGTGTTTCCTTCCCAGCGCTTGTTGTGGCTGTCCTGCGCTTCATTCAGCTGAAGCCAAAGGTGCTCACCCCTTGGCTGAACATCAGCGGCTTGGTGGCTCTGTGCTTGGCCTCTTTTGGGATGACCCTACTCGGCAACTTTCAGGTACTGCTCTGCAGGCTTGCACTGCTCTGTCTGTGATGTGACTTCCCTGCTTTTCTAGCGGATCTGCTCGGGTCTTTGAACGAGCTGTGATGTGAGCCTGGGAAAAGTGTGTGCCCCAGCCCTCCCTTTACCTGCTCTGCACCTCTATCTGCCACTTATGAGCCGAGATGAAGGGCCACAATCACTTTTCACGTGTCTCCAGCAGGGTTTGCACCTGCATGCTTAGACCTGACCTGCTGAGAGCCACAGCAGGAGCCTCCTGAATCTCTTGAGCCCTGGGAGTCGGCACAGATGGCCCTGGGTAAAAGGGTTGAGCGGGAAGTTTGCGGACACATCTGTGCAAACAGATGCACAAATGCCCATACAAATCTAGCAGACAGCTCAGTGTCCTTCTTTTAAAACACATGCTGCTTTAAATCCACCTCCTGCTGATCCTCAGACCTGCCAGGAGAGGGACACAGCAGAGGAGTGCCAGGACTTCTCCGGATGTGATGGATGTCTGGGTGAGGGCCCTCCCATTCTCCCGAGGTCCTGCAACGTTATAGCAACAAACATCTGCCACATCTGTAGGGATGGGTGTCCCCTGTGATCACGATTGTGTCTGTCAGGGCTGCAGTGAAAATCAAGGTGTTAGAGTCAGTGGGGCTTGGGTTTGAGGCTTTGTCTCTCACTGGGGTGCACATAATGACTCCCAATAATGGCAGGAACTGAGAAAGGTCAGTGCAGGCTGGCTGCTTCCCTGGCTTTGCGTGACAGGGACCCAGTACAGAAATGGTACTTGTTTTGTGAAGGGTGAGTAGGATCTCTTTGGATTGTACAGTTATTGAATGAACTGGGTGTCCTTTACAGTTGACTTTTTTTTTTTTCTTTTTGAATGAGGTGTGAGGTAATTTGACTTTCATGGACTTGGTCTTCCTAACTCCACAGCACAAGCCCAAAACCCAAGGTCTTGTTTTTTCACAAGGGCTTCCCAGCTAGGAATTATGAAGCCTTTGTAACACCTTTGTCTACCTCTGAGAAGAGTATTTCTAGTACAGGACAGGCACTAGGAAACAGTTTCGACCTCGCCTTCCTTTTTTCAGTCTTCAGAGCAAATGACTGTTAAGTAGATGCTTTGAATCCTGCCTGGCTATAAATTCTGATTATTCTCTGATACCTGATTCTACCTATCCATTCCATGTTAGTTACCTGTATCCTTTCTTAGATCTTTTGCCAAACATGAAAACATGCTGTAATGAGACCTTAATCTATGCCTCTCCCTGCCTGACTGCTGAGCTGAATGTGGCATTGAATCATATTTCTGGAAAATTATACATTGTGTGTTTTAGAGGGACATTATAGCTGTGAGTCCCTCGCAGTGCTGACTGTCTTGGGAAAGGCAGCTCAACCCCATTTTTGCCTGAACGATTATTTGGACCTACTCTTGAAAGAAATTCAGTGTAGAGAGGAGGGGGATATCAGTGGAGGCACAGCAACTAGGTTGTTGTCCTGTAGATTGTGTCTTGTTTGATGGGTATTTGGTAAATCATCAAACAGGAATTAAGGCTGCAGGAAGAAGTTACAGACTGGTGGTTTCTTTTCTAGAAAAGCCTCAGAGACAGATGGAAAATGGAAATTGTTTGGCTTAAGTCCATGCTGGACTTTTTGAATGGATTTGCAGCCTCAAGGGATCTTTTTGCAGATTCTTGCTAGTTGAACCTGGCTGTCATTTTGCCTTGCAGTGTTGCACAGTCACAGCCCTGTGGGACAGGGCAGCCCAAGGAACAGGAAAGCACTGGCACTCCAGAGAGGTTGGGTTCATGTTGCCTCTGACCCCAGTGGTCAAGGATGGACAGAAGAAGAAATTTGGTGGGAGGAACTTGCCAAACCAGGAGCGTGTATTTGTGTTTTGGCTTGTGCTAGCTCAGGAGAGTGCCAGGGCTCTGCTCCCTGCAGCTGGCACTGAAGGTGCACAATTTGCATCCATTGCAGGGAGCTGTACAAGACCCACAGTGGGTTGTCCTTGCGTGCCCTGGCCATCACTTCGAGCCAAGGCAGAATTTATTTCTGAGCTCTGCATTTGTGAGTCTTGTCAGGGAGCTGTGGAGACAGTCCCCAAGCAACTGCATTTTCCACAGTGCTCTTGGGCTTTGGGCAAAAGATCTGCTTGACTGTGACAGCTGTCAACTCACCTTGGTTATGTTACACCTTACACCTCTGCCAGAAGAAATGATACAGCATCTCTTTCGCACACCCCAGTGATCCCCACTCTCCCCTACCCCCCCTCCCAGCAGAAATCCAGTTAGGTCTCGGATAATTCCTGTTGTGTCCAGGCCATCACTGGTTTATTTGTTCCTAGCTTTCCAATGATGAAGAGATCCACAACGTGGGCACATCGCTGACCTTTGGCTTTGGGACACTGGCATGCTGGATCCAGTCTGCCCTTACCCTCAAGATCAACCTGAAGAATGAGGGGCGGAAAGCTGGGATTCCACGAGTGGCTCTCTCAGCCAGCATCACCCTCTGTGTGGTGCTCTGTATCCTTTTGTCTTGCTCCCCGGGAAGCCAGGTATTGTGTATGTTCTGCAGCAGCTCTTCTCACACCTGTCCCAGGATCTCAAAGCATTTTGGAATGCTACTCAGTCTGTCTTCATGGCACAATCCTATTTCAGTGCCACACTGTGTAGAGTGATACTTCCAGATTTCACAGAAAGGGACAGTTTAGCAGGTGATCTAAATAGAAGGAAATACTTCACAGTGTGGGTTGAAAGGTGTTCCCATTGCCTGTGGTGGGTGCAGTGATCTGATCCATTTCCCACTGGGAAGCTCCTGGCAGATAAGGGCCCACAGCCAGATCCCCAGTTGCTGGCTCTGTCTCTGGCTAGCTGGATGCTCAAGCAAATCACTGACTTCTCTGCACCCGAGTCTTCCCCTCTGTAAATTGTAGAGAGGATGATCTGGGATCAGGAAGCCCCGGTCTGTATAGGAGAGCTGCTGTGCTCCATGGGCATCGTTGAACACCTGACATCCCTTTCATCTCTAGCATCACATTCACACTCTCCTCATGATGGCTGGATGGGTGGACTTATCCAGGTGACTGTTCAGATTTTTTTCCCTGCTGGCTTTCAAACTGGTTGGTGTCTCTGCTCCCACTTGTTCTCCTTGACTTTCCTCTTCCAGATTTCATCCTTATGGCCCAGGGCATTCACATGCATGCTTCCAGGATCCAGTGGGGCCTAGTGATGTGCTTCCTGTGCTACTTTGGCACCTTTGCAGTGGAGTTCAGGCATTACAGATTTGAGATAATTTGTTCTGAGTACCAGGAAAACTTTCTGAGCTTTTCTGAAAGCTTATCCGAAGCCTCCGAGTACCAGACAGATCAGGTGTAGCCTGTCCTCTGGCAGGGGGGGAGGGGGGCAGGTATGGTCTCATGGGTGAAACATGACCTCATTTACACTTTTTTTATGAGTTTATTTTCATGTGCAATCATGATGGTATTGCCAAAGGGCTCTGAGGGTGGCTGTCTCACTAAGAGCCAAACAAACAGAGGTGTCTGCTGGAAGAGGAGTGGATCCATCTCAGCGGCAGCGTGAGAGAGCACAAGCTGCTTTGTTTGTGCCACCAGTGACTCTTTCTGAGTGGCTCTGTCACACTCCTGTTGCTCAAAACATTCAGCAGCCTGTCCTTGTGATGCCCCTCTGAGGCTGGTCCTGCTCAGCCCACCCTGCAGAGAAGGATGTGAAGGAAGCAGACTTCTCCTAACAGCAAGAGTCTTCAGGAGTCACCTGTCCCAAGTCACCAGACTGCATCTTCCGTGTGTTTCTCGGGTTGTTTGCTGCCAGCCGGGGGAACTTGGTAGGGAGAGCAAAAGCAGCTGTTTTCTTCAGAACCTGGAATCAGACACAGAAGGCCCCAGTGGACTGGCTTTTATGGCAAGCAGGAAGGCATTTCTTCCAGCCTGGAAAGCAGCTGATGTAAATCTGGATTTGGAAGGAACTGTGCTGTGATCAGGAAGTGAGACTTAGCTGATGCTGCCTTGTAGCCAGGCAGATCATCCCCAGGCCAGAGGGGGTGACACAGTGGGATGCTGTGCTTGGCTTCCTGGTGGGCACTGGTAGGAGTGAGGTGCTGAATTAAGACGAGAACATCTGTGTGCTCTGAAGACGACCCAGAAAAGGCTGCTTTTTCCATGTGTAGTGCTTCCACCACACACTGTGTATAGTATTTCAAAAGCTTTTTTAATTTTTTTTTTTATGTTCACTGAGGAGGAAAACATTGTGTTAGAGACACCAGGCTTGTCTGCCATGAGAACAGTACCAGTGCTTCTGGGCACAGGGTTTGGTTTTGCTCCTTGTGCAAGCCAAACTTCAGAAGTGCTGGTTTGGGCTCTGGGCCCCTCAGTGTGGCCAGTTGTCCTGAGTGGAGCCTGCCACAGGTTTAAATGAGCTTCCAAGGTGCCAGGAGGGAGTTCTGGCATGGAGGCTGGCTGATCTGCCTGAGGGCTGGAGGTGTGAGAAGGGAACAGCAAAACCAGAAGGGCTTCTCCCTCCCTAAAGGAAGGTTTTCAAACAGAGGTCTGTTTTTGGAGAACAAGGAGCTCAAAGCCTGATTCTGGGAAGGCTGCTGTATTGCCTGGGTGGGGGAGTGGTGCGAGTTGCTTCTCATGGACGTGGCTCCTATTTTCCTCCACAAATCAGGCTCAGCTTAGGTTTACATCTTGTCTGAGCTGCAGGAAAACAAGCAGAAATTAAAATGGTAGGAAAAGGCACTTGAAGGGGAACTTGTACTGTTCTGTGGCATTTCTGACAGATAGGGGAAAGGCAAAAGGGCATTCAGTCTTCTGCCAAGGTCACAGGCCTCTCCTGAGAGGAGGAACAGTTGAGACAAACTGTGTGTTAAGTAGAAAGCTTTCAGCCAGCCCTTTATTTCCTGTGCACCAAAACTTGTTCTCAGGCAGCTGTTACAAATCCAGAGCATTTTTGGCCAACAGAGAGTTGTCGTGGATTGCTGAAGGCTTCCTCCTTGTAGCAGTGTCATGAGTGGAAATCTTTCCCAGAAGGATGTGCCAAAGAGAGTGGCCAAAGACACAGCAGTGTGAGGTGCCAGCTCCCTAGAGGCTCATCCAGGGAGCTCCTCCTGGGCAAGGACGGGAGGGGACAGTCTGGATAACATGCAGGTGGGGATCCTCTGGCACTGGCACACACTCAACCCATATGGAGCACAAAACAGCAATTTGTTGTAAGGGCGTTTTACTGTAAATAGTCCACTGTGTCTTTTTTTCCCTAATTAATTAATTAATACTTTCAGTTTATTATTTTAGCTTTTGTAATTTTATCAAAGGAAAAAAAAAAGATGATGTGGTTATTTTTTTTTCCTTTTGCTCCTTTTCCTATATGCAATCCAAACTGAACTTCAGGTTTTTAGTGATAATTCTGTACATTTCTTAGAGTATTTCTAACAGCACATTTCAGTACAACTAAATGACAACTGATGTACACTAAAACATGACCACTAAATAAAGTGCTTTTATGGAGAAAGTGAGCTTTATTTCTGTCCCTATCCCAAGCATAGCTTTCTGATGGCAAAGGAGAAACAAAAGGTATTTATTTACAGTGTAATGATTAACATTATCACTTGAGGAAGCCAGGGACCATTCAGCCATGCAGATACACTTATTGTAACAGCACTAATTAGCAGGCTCTTTCTAGGAGAAGGATCACACCCATTACACAGCCCAGAAAGGGATCTGGACTAGCTGCACCACAGCCTGACCTGCTACTATTAAATTTTTAGAAGGGCCATGCTGGCACAATGTGGTTTCCTCCCCAAGTGCTTGTCTCTTCATTGTTCTTTACCCATCAGCCTCCCTCAACAGGGACAGCTGTAGGTGTAGATCAGAGCTCAGGAAGGCAGCATGCACATATTATATGGCTGTGAGGGCAAGACACCCGTGCACGAAGTGCCAGCAGCAGGGAATGGGGAAACAGGATGTCAGACAGGAGTTTCAGACTGCCTCTGACTCCACTACTACCAGGTATAACCTACCTGTGGCTCTCACTCCTGCACTGAGCCACAGCTGAAATCCTAAAATGGTCAGGGAGGTAGTACAGCTTTCTTGGCAGGATAAGGCTGCTACCTTAAAGAAAGGACTGGGGAAGGTGAAAGCAGGAACACAGTGTTCACAGGTTTAGAAATAAAATAAAATTTGCCTTTTAGGTGCTGGGATCACGGGTGCTAAAACAGGAAGGCTAAATGCTGTGATGGAGTGAACACAATGAAAGCAAAGTTGTGTTTTTATTTACTACATTAGGAAAAGCTCCATGACCATCTGATCTACATTGATACAATCTGGGTAAGGTGAAAAGGTAGGGGTTTAATTCTCATCAAATGCAGCAGGATCTCTGCCCTCAGGAGCAGTTTGTCAAGGTTTGCTCACAGCTGACCAGTGCTATGAACGTGTGACTGGGTGATCTTGGCTGGAGGAGGAGCTCCGTGGGTCAGTGCTGAGATACTTCAGAAATGCTGTCAAGCTGACTTTGGGGTCCAGACAGTTGCATCCCACAGCCCAGCACCATGATGCAGCAGTGAAGTGTGTCCAGAATTTAATTTTTAAAGCTGTATTTATATATACTTGACTTCATTCTGGGTAGGCTGGCTGTGGAGCTCTAAGCAGCTTCCATATTCAAGTTGTACCGTTTTGTACCTAGAGCTGCTGCAGACACAGCCAAGATACACATTGTTCCTTGTCTAAAGAGCCTGTCTGCAGCAAGGGCTGGCTTTTTCTGTCACAGCCCAAACCTACTGTATTATAGCCCACAGCTGGCATTTTCCTTTGGGAATCCTAACTGTGAATGTTTTTGACTTAGCCAGAAATCCTATCTGCAGGGAGAAGCTCACATATCCCCCCGTGGTCCCCAGCACTCCCTCTGGGACAAGGGGACATAAACCTTGTTTGCAGACTGCTTCTAAAAATGACAGAGCTCACGGTGGGGCATCTCAGCACCAGATTTCAGTGGATGAGTCTGGAGGAAGCATTCCCTTAGCTAACTGCTAGCCAGGAAAGGGGAGGAACAGCAGGGCTCATGGGTGCTGCTCCCTGCCCTGTTGCCAGCTCCAGCTGGCAGGAGGCCTGTCCTACTGCACAAGGGACCCCACGCCATACTCTCCATCCATACCTGCCTGCACGAGGCCCAAGACATAATGTGGATTTGGTTTGAGATTCTGATTATGGACAAAATGACCTAACATTTCACAAGGACAATTAGGTGAAGCACAGTCTTTTGTGCGTGCACCGCTTTCCCTAAGCGGAGGAAGGCAAGAAAAGTTCGGTGAAAGACGAGATGAGGCTGTAGTAGGATTTCTCATCATCCGTCAGTCCTGCGTTGCCTGGTCTGATCACCACAGCCACGTGAGTGTCCGCCTCCTCGGCCGCATTGGCTTCTGAAACAAACAGAGGGGGGAGAGTGGAGCTGACAGCTGCTCACTGACCTCTTCACATCAGGGTCCCTAAGGCTGGAGGCTGCCCCAAAACACTCGAGTGCTTTTAAAGGCTGAGAAAGCAGCATTTGCATGTGTCAGGGGTCTAGAGAGGAACCAGCTCCTGGCAGACCTGCTGTGGATGGCTGTAGCTGCAGGAATGGACAGGAGCTGGCTGCCTCACCATCCCCTCCCCTCTGCCAGCTGATGGCTGTCCAAGGCTCCTTGCAGGCAGCACACACCATCAGCTCGATTCCTGTCATGAGGCTGTGGTCAGCCTATGGCATTTGTGAGTCAGACAGTCCCCTCCCCCAGTCACTTCTCACAAGCTTCTTTTTGCTCCCTGAGCACAAAAGGCCACTGGAAGATGATCCAGGGAAAAGGAGGTAACTACAAACTCCCACCAGCTCTGCTGCCAAGGATGGGAAGAAGGTAAGGACTAACTCTGGGGGACTGAGCTGGCTCAGACTGAGACCCAGTGCTATTTCTGCCAGAAAGATGTTTCCAGCTAAAGCAGGAAATTAAGGTAGCTTCTCAAGCCTGGATTTCCATGGGTCAAGTGTTGGCAACCTGAAGCAATGTTTTCCTGCTGCTGAACACAACCTAACCATAAGTAGCACAAAGAACCAGCCACGTAGCAACACAGCAAACACCATCATTTCCCCTGAGCACTGGCCAAACCACTGACCCTGTTTGTAAACGGGGCGTGCTTCAGCTCTGCTTCAGCACCCTCTCCTTCCTGGCTGGTGCAAAGGCAGGTTTTCTACTTGACCTATTTTCCCTCATTGCAGCGCTGCACACGGACATCCCACTGCTGTGTGCAAGCCCGGGTGTGTAAAGAAGGAGGATGGCAGCAGCTAGAGGGAAGGTGCTGAAGCATTTCTGGGGTGCTTGTCAGAAGGCAGCAGCACACCTCTGAAGAGCACCTGCCTCCCCTGCACAGGTGAGAGCCAGCAGGACTGGCAGGTCACGTACCTCGAGGGACATCTGTCAGGAAGAGGATGTTGTTGGTGGCGCACCCAATACTGGCGGCAATCCTCCTGTAGCTCTCGCTTTCTACCTTGGGGCCTATTTTGGTATCAAAATGGCCATCAAAGAGCTGAAAGAGAGAGCAGCACAGGCCATTGCTGAGTGCCACCTGAAGAGCAGGGATAAACCTCCCTCCCTCCCTTTCTGCCACAGTAACGAGGGGTTGGTGCAGCCATGCTCTCAGTCAAGTGCTTGAGCTGAATTCCCATGGATCAAACCCACTGCCCCGCCTTCCTGTCACAGAATTCATCCACAAAGTGTTACAGCAAGGGCAGTTGTGGGAAGGGAGTGCTCTGCAGGGGGAGAAGCTGTAAGGAAGGTGGTAAGGTTATCTACCTCTAGGATATCACCTTCTGTAGAGTATCCAAACAGAAGCTTCTGGGCTTCGACGCTGCCTGAAGAGTAGATATAGACCTTCATCCCTGCTTCCCGCCACTTCCGGATGGCTGGAACAACGTCCTCGAAGATCCTGGAGCAAAACAGGGCAGCAGGTAAGGGCAAACCCAGAGGCACCTGGAGGGACATCATTAGCCAGGCACTGTGACAATTAGTTTTGTCCCATTAGTTTGCAAGGGGACTTCATTTTCAATCTGCTCAGGGCTCCTGGAACCAGAAGGTCTCTTCCAGCAGCAGGTGATGCAGAGCTGGGCAAGGAGATTTTAGAGATCTCACTCCTTGAATGCAGCCAAGCAGGCAGCTTTCTCCACAGTTTTTGGGTCACTGTAACACAATTTAGCCTTGATTTTAAAAACAAAACCAACAGGATATGTATCTCTCTTGACTTGTTTTGGGGTTTTGTTACTTTCCCTGGTGGATGTTTACATTTTTCTGTCAGCTCGTTTTCTTCTTCCTTGTTCCTCATTTGACAAAACACTTTGTGAATTTATGGGCTTGCTTTACTTAGAGACCTGAAATAGTTTAACCAAGTATCTCTTAAATAAGATCAGGCTTAATTTCAGTTGTCCCTACTTATGCACCCCTGTGTTGTGGCTGAAACATAAAGAGGAACCTGAAGACAAAAAGAAGTGGAAAGGCAGGAAACACACAGGTAAAAGACAAGCAGGAGGAAACAACTGAAAGGGTCTGACCCTGCAACCCTGGCTTGTTTATACTTGTTCCAAAATATGAGTGCAATTTGGGGATAAAAAATGCAAGACGGAGAACTGTAAGAAGCTCATACTTGTGCCTTAGACTATTGGTTTACCAAGAAATCTCTCAAATATTGGCTTATCTGCTGAGTTAGTGATGCTACTTGTATTTGTAAGTGGGGCTGTTCCCAGGAATAGCTTATGCAGCTCTTCTGCTACTAAACTTTTAGGAATGATGCCCCCCACACCTGCCCCCAGGAGGGGGCACACAACTACTCACACAATTACTCACTCTCCTTTGACGTGCCCAGTGGCATAGGCTGCCCTCCACATGTGGCCCTGCAGCTGCTTCAGTGCTGTGGTCTTCCTGTCCAGGGACATCTGCCAGTGCACGTTGTCCACAACGGCCTGGATGACGCGCTCCAGCTCCTCTTCCCCGCTGCCGCTCTCCAAAGGGATCGGCACGGCCCCGTCCAGGCTGGAGTCCTCCTGAGCCTGCATAGTGGCGTTAGAGCACGGTGTTAACAATGCCAGGGTTGTGGGTTTGATCCCTGTTCACTAAAGAGTTGGACTTGCTGATCCTTGCAGGTCCCCCCCAACTCAGAATATTCTGTGATTCTGTGCAATCATCCATGATAAAAAAAGGGGAGGGAAGAGGTGGAGCAATTTCCACACCTCTAATGTTATAAAGTGATCTAACACCTGCATCCATGCACTCCTTTGCAGGACACTGCTTGAACTGCTCTTCACACGAGGGGTTACAACGTTGTCTGAATGCTTTTCTCAATAGAAAATTGAGATAAGTTTAGAAATACTTGCTTGGATTGTACTTTCCAAATCAAACAATTAGCATTACTGTAGCCGTATTGTAAATGCTCTAATGAGAACTATGCTTGATTAAGTATTTAATTACTGTAATTAAGGCAAAGAAACAAATGCATGTGTTGGCTTCAGCCACAAGTTTCAAATTGATGCTGTGTCCCTGTACAGAGGCAGTATCCACTGCCCTATGTGGAACAAGTGCTCTGCCATCCCCCTGCGCTGCTTCCTAAAAGAGCTTTGGATTCAACAAGAGAAGGGCACAGTGCAGGCAAAAAGCTGGAAAGTCTTGGCTCAACAGCTGCCCAGGGGCTGTGAAGACCAAAGTGAGCTGAGGGAAGCTGCTGCCTGCCAAGCCCAACCCCAGGCTTTGGATGGGGGAGAATCCAACCTTCAAGGCAACTGGCCTCCATGGATGAGGGCAAAGAGATAGGGACAAATGTGGGGGGGCTGGGAGAGTCCGAGTGAGCTGAAGCCTCAGGCATGCTATGAAAATGCAGAGACACGGAATTACTCTGTTACTTAACCTGTTTCCTCAGAAGTCCGACATCCCGTTGGCACTCCTCCTCCTCCCAGTGAGCACGCAGATACTCCTTCACGTTGTCTTTGATGTAGGGGAACAAGGTCTCCTGGCAGAAAAAGAAGCTGCTCCTTTAAGCTGGCAGAGGTAAGGCTGACTGGCTTTTAAAGGAACCATTCGCACATGCTGCCGTGTACAGTTATTTTCCCAAACTTAAGCTTCCCCTACAGTGCTGTAGCTGGTGAAACTTCCTGCCAAGGGTGTCTGCCTGGTCACAGGACTGAGCCAGCCTCGGGCCAGGATCAGTGCAGGTGGATTTTTTTACACAAATGTTTAGGTAGCTGAAAGTCTTAAAGCCTGCGATGGAAAGGTGGGTGATAATTTTTCCTGGGCTTGCCAAAAAATGTCTCAAGTGGCACACATTCCCACCAGCTGAGGAGTACAAGGCTGACAATGTATGTACTCTGAACAGATAAATTATGCTATTGTATTCTTGATGGGGCACTAGCAAAGGTCATTCTGAAAGCACGTCTCAACCTTTCACCAAAGCTAGAGGACCTTTTAAAATGAAAAGCCTGGTCCAGTGACACTGAACTCCACAGGACAGTCTTGCAAATGAAATTAAACGGGGTTTGGGAAAAGCACCACAGGAAAATTACAAACCTTCACAGAGATCCCAAGGGCAACCAGAAATAATTACAAATTGCTCTCATTAGTGATGTTTCACAAGTCAGAAGCCACGAGCAGCCACCGCGCATCTCCGGGTACAGGAAAAGCCTCAGGTCAAGGAGAAGGGCAGGGAAGTCCTTCCTTTGGGTAGAGAACTGAGCTTTTCTTAATTGGGAAAAAACTAACCTGAACTCACCTCTCCTCAAAAAAATGGCCCAGTTTCTTGTTCCTTGTTGTATGTCATTGTTAACTTGTTACTGAATTAAGAAAGCAGTGGTCCTGAGATTGTGATGTGATGGCAGAACTGCAGGATTTTCTATTGCTCTAATACTGTATTTTCCATGCTGTATATTTTAAAAACAATGCAAATTGCTTTAAGAATTACCACAAACTTGCCTAGGGAAATCAAAAGCCTTCTAATGCCCCCAGTTACTCTCATTTCCTTTACTTTCAAACTATCTTTTAAATCATGGAGGAAATTAAAGAGAATCCACTGGGAAATGCAGCTGACCTGCTGGCTTGGTTTAACCTCCTTTACAACTCAGATGTCAAAAGAACCCAATTGTTTCTCAGAAGCAGTGTTTCATAGTCTTGTGCTGGCTAAGAAAAACTCTCAAACTGACTCTGAAAGACCAGTGGATTCTGTGATTTGGGGGATTTTAAAAAGGTAAAAGTCTTGGTCCACTGGCAAGTGCATTGGTCTGTGAACTAAGAGGGGACACCCACGTGACAGCTGGAGTAGTGGACAGCCAGTGGGAC
The DNA here is from genome assembly GCA_013399945.1 of Ploceus nigricollis. Taxonomy (NCBI): domain Eukaryota; kingdom Metazoa; phylum Chordata; class Aves; order Passeriformes; family Ploceidae; genus Ploceus; species Ploceus nigricollis. The sequence goes on along the minus strand of VXBC01006762.1, from coordinate 57,720 downwards.
AATGGTTTATGGATGTCAAGAGTGATCCCAGTCAGTGATGTACTAAGTTTAATAGGCCATGAGTCTGTGTGGAAGAAAGACTCCAAATACTCTCTTTTCTGATGTCTTTCCTTAATCCGCCCATCAATTGACTCATTCTATTTCCTTACTTTGCAGATTCAGTAATTTTAACATTAGAGAAAGGATTAAATAAAATTGTTTAAATATTGAAGACTAAAGTGTCCGCTGAACCATCAGTGGACCTTTCAAAGGCAAATAGAGGTTAACTGAAAGACCAAATGAAATAACTTGTTCCAAGCACTTTCAGGATTTCCATCAAACTGAATTTTATTGAGAATCAAAACTCATTTGGGCTCCCTGCAACAGAAAGACTTTGGGTGGCAACCCAGAGTCTCAGGTGCATGACATGTTGTTTGCACAGCTGCAAAACGGCTTCAAGGTGGACAGAAACAACTTAGTTGCTCTGTTAGATGTTTAGTAAGAAAACTGAGCTGTCCAAACTGTTTGAATTGAAAGATATCGAGGGGAGGGAGGCAGCTGTAATGCCATCTAGGCCTGAAGTTTCTTCAAGAGCACTGGAAGAACATGGACAGGAAAGATGTAGGTCATGCTGTTCATCTGTTAAACTGTTAGCAGAAGCCTCTAGAAAGCCAGGCAGGAGCCTTCACCTGCCATGTGGGTCACAAAGCACCTTTGTAAGCCACTGGCTGCAAAGATCCACCAAAAGCTATAATGTCTCACGGAGAAATCCAGGTTAATGAACGGCAGGAGAAGGGATACATTTGTTCGCTATTTTACCAAGCCGCTCCCTCCTGCGAACCAAAGCCTCCCGGAGAGGAGGAACCCCGGATATCACAATTTGCGGTTCTCCACGCGCCTGTGACTCGCAGACTTCCCAGTCCCCTCGGTTCTGCACCTAAACCAGCATTTCCAGCAGTCTTAAGCTTTTTCCTAGGCAAGGAAAGCCACTCCAGTCCCCGTCGCGAACGCTCAGTGTGTCCCCCGCGCTGCCCTCCCGCAGGGCTGGACACGCTCCCCCGGCACACCGGGGGCACTTGGCTGTGCCAGCCTCCCGAAGGGAAAAGGCAGCGGATAACCCCGGGAATTATCGATTACTGCAAATTGTTAATTACTGAAATTAAGGCCAAGGAGCATCGTACTTCAAAGAGCTCGCACTTGAGGCTCTCTGCAGACCCGGGTGCGGTGCTGCAGCTCCAGCCATCAAAGGATCAGCGATGCTCGAGGGCTTTTCCCGGATGAGGCTGCGAGCCCCCCAGCTGCCCTATATCCATGAAACAAATCCCCGACCTGCCCGAATCTCCGCGGTAGTGACCTGCTCCCCAGCCCACCACAGGGGCGGCCGATCGGCAAGACAAGGCGTGTTTTCTCGCGAGCATTTTTCGGGAAAACGCAGAAAATGGGTCACGGCTTTCGTTCCCGGCGGCACCTCGGCCTGCCCTGAGGCGAGCTGCCAGGGCCGGGGAGGTCACGGTACGAAGGGCGATGCTACGGGAGCCCCCCGCGACGCCAGGGCTGGGGTGTCACGACAGGAGCGGCGATGCTACCGGAGCCCCCCGCGGTGCCGGCGCCCACCGGGTCTCACCTGGACGAAGGCGATGGGGGTGGTGGTGCCCTCGATGTCCAGCAGGATGGCACGCACCTCCGCCGGCACCGGCAGCACGCCCATGGCGGCGGCGGCGGCACGTGGGGCGCACCGGGGACGCGCGGCGGCGGCGGAGAGCGCCGCTCCGGCTGTGCCCG
>VXBC01006762.1:45690-50425 GCA_013399945.1 Ploceus nigricollis | reverse complement strand
GTGTCTGGTCCCGCAGTGTACAAATGGTGTGATGTGCCTGAAACTACAGGCCCTTTTTACTTATTTTTCTTTTTAACAATGCCTTTTCTATGAGTTAAAGTGCGGTGCGTGCGTGAAGACAGTAACTCGGTGTAGCCGAATGCTCTGGTTGCAGTTGCAGCATTGCCCCGTGCTGCAAACATTACTGCGTGTCAGCTGAGTGCCAGAAGCGCCAGGTACCGGGACTTCTTCCCAGCCTAAAACACGCCTCTGCTTCTCACGGAACTTGTTGTCGGGAGGATTGTGTTAGGTGGTGTCCGAACTTGATAAGTAGGAGTCGAAAAGGCGGGAAGCTAAGCTGGGGGAGGTTCAGGTTATGCATCAGGAAAAGGTTTTTCACCTAGAGGGTGGTTGGGCAATAGAACAGGGAAGTGGTTACAGCAGCAAGACTGACAAAGTTCAGGAAGCACTTGGAAAATGTTCTCAGGCACATGGTGTGACTCTTAAAGTGTCCTGTGCAGGGCTGGGAGTTGGACTTGATTCTGATAGGTCCCTTCCAACTCAGCATGTTCTATTACTCTGTTTTATGGCGAGTAAAGACAGCTTTTAATCTTCATAGGGTCTCTGCCTGGGGCAGTGTCCGTTTTGTATTGCCGGTGAAATTTGTGTGTCATAAATCCAGTGACAGGACAGGCTGTTGCGCTCTGCTGTCTCCTGTCGGCCCGTGAAACTCGAGCTGCAGGTCTGTTTTTGGTCAAGGCAGAAAATAACCTGGATAAAGGAGTGCTGACTACTGTGTCCTGCAGATATCTGCTGCAAAACCTTCCTGAGTGTCTTCCTCCTTCCTTCTTCAGTAATAACCTGGGATGTTGCTGAGAGAGATGTTAATAATCTGGGATAATGCAGAGAGAGAGAACAGGAACCCTTTTTTTGAGTATTTTGCTGGGATTAGCAGAAATAAAAGTGGTTTTGTTACTTTTCAGCTGTTCTTAACAGTTTCAAATGCCTTTGGAGTTTGCATGTTTGTTTTACTTATTACCCTTGAATACACACCAATTAAAGTGTTTTCATGTGCAAACTCAGGTTCTTTTGAGGCAAGAGAGCTTAGAAAAAGTCGTCTCTAAGCGATGCAGTGATACTGGGCAGTGATTACACGTATCACACATTGACTTGTACTCTAGTTCAGTCTTTTTGACCCGTCAATTCTTCATGCTGTACAGAAAACAAAGTTTTTTGACACTTCTGGTAGTAAAGGGAAAAAAGCATATCTCTGATATCTTGTTTAGCTAAGTCTGAGGTTTGAAAGCTTACCCAGTGCACTTCTGGTAATTTATTTTGGGAAACTGTATGTGCTGATGTGGCTTAGACCAGCCAGACTGTGGGCTAGGAAACGTATGTGTTTTACAAGCTTTTGGCAGCGCTGTGACACTGCTCCTGAGTTGTTGTGCTCATGTTTGTGGTGTAGCCCTGACCTGATCTCAGTTTCCCTTGGAGCAGGAGTTGATGAACAGCCATGTTCTGCTGCTCTTGTGACTGGGCTCCAAGGTGCAGTTCCTGTGTGGAGAGATGAAAAACCTTCCGAGGCTGTTGGTTTCAAGCTCACGTTCTTGGTCTGCCTGTCTTTAGGAATACAAAGTGGGGTTTGTGTAGCAAGTGTCAGTTCAGTAGTAGCTGCTGGAGCATCACTAACCCCCCATGTGTCAGAAACACGATGCTGCATCCTCTGTGTCTTCTGTTTGGCTGCTTGAAAAGCCCTCCACAGAACAGCAAACAAGCTGAGGACCTTAATGATGGGTGAAGAGAGGGCAGAAAGCTCCTTTGATTTACTATCTGTACTGGTGTGAGGCTGCTGATGTACCAGGGTGGGCCATTTCTTCCATGAGGACAGTGAGAAGTCACAGCTGATAGAAAGGGCTGCTGGTACTTTGTTAAGAGAGATCTGGAACTAACTGGAAAAGTGGATGAAGGGGTGGGGAATTGGTGCTCCTTCTTTACAGATTTGGAGACTTGTTATAAAAACATCTGAAGCTCCTGAACCCCTTATCTGTATGGATTTTTGTCAGAAACGGAATGCTCTTGTTAATTCTGTGAGAGCACAGCTAAGTTAACAGAGGTAGTTCACAGGAGCAGCTTTTGATTTGAGAGAGTTTGAGTTGTGGAGGTACAATGCTCTTTTACATGATTGGCAGGAATATTTGGCGTGGGAAGTGGAAGGGTTGGAAACATGATACAGTGGTTTTTCAGGTTTTCTGATAACTGTGTCTGATTGTGAAATAAGTTGGGACAGAGAAAATGGGCAAAGGGGCAAAGCTTTGTAGAAAGTGCTTTTATAAATCATAATGGATCATATTTTTTGGTTAGAGCTCACAGTAAAATCTTCTTTATCAGTATTAGAAGAGATCATCTCAAATCAAATCCTCTTTTGAATGGGTTCCTAAGCCCAATGCCTAATAACGTGGAATGTTTCATTTGTGTGTATACTGGCTTGGTTTTTCATATTTTAAATTTTTTTTTATGCCTTACTAACATGGGTGGGATGGTCATGATTTGATTCTAAGCTTCCAGTGTGCTTTTGAAAATACATGTTATGAATTATGTGCTGTACACATCTGCCCAGCAATACTGATGGCTGGATTAAGTCAGGTGTTTATATAAAGTTTTGTGAGGAAAGAGAACTTCTGAACATCCAATAGTTTGCTTTTTCATAACTGCTTTCTGGGGAAGGGAACTTGACTAAACTTTATTTTAGTTTATTAATATGTCCAGTCCAGACTGGTAGATAAATGCTTCTGTTTTAACCACACTTCCTTACAAATCTAATCTGCCTGCGTGTGTTTCATGAGCAGTTGTGTGGAGGCTCCACAGATAACTGGATGGAATTAAATGCGTGATGGGGATGTAAAGAAGTAGTAAAATATCTTTTTGTCACTACTACTAGTGGTTTCTTGGGACAGCAGAGTAAGCAGCTGCAGGAGAAGACAGTGAAAAACGTTTGTGTATGTGGAAGTCTTTATCTGTCCTGGCCAGACTCACTTAAGCAAGTTGTCAAAAAGTGCAGGCCTGTGTGTGTAGTGACATGACTGATAAAATCCTGCCAGTTCACTGCATTAGGTTATTGAGCTCATAAAGCTTGGCAGTACAGGGTTTTGGGTAACACACATTCACAGATTGACCAACTTGTCTTAACAGGAAAATGTTCATTGGTGGCCTTAGCTGGGACACAACGAAGAAGGATCTGAAGGACTACTTCTCCAAGTTTGGTGAAGTTGTAGACTGCACTCTGAAGTTGGACCCCATCACTGGGAGATCGAGAGGCTTTGGCTTTGTACTTTTCAAAGAGTCGGAGAGCGTGGATAAGGTAGGATTAAAGTAATGAAACATGTTCAAATTCAGGTATCAGAGATAAAGCACGCACTAGGGTGACTGTAGGCGTTGTTCTTACATCTTCTGGTAAAGATGATTCAGGGGTGCAGCATGTTTTATGTGCTTGTTGAAAATGCTTTCTTTTATGAACCATCTTACTCGTGATGCTGTGTGCAGGACCAGCAGTGATTCCTGAGGTGTGGATTTGGGCACTTACAGGTTCTGCAAGCCATTGGACTTGGGCACTTGAAAAATACAGTGTATAAATGTCTGCTGCCTGCTGCTGTGAAAGCAGCATTTGCAAAGATCTTCTAGTCTTTGCATTCCAGAGCTGTATCATGAATCCCTAAAGTAGTGTCAATAACCTTGATACACTGAAGCTCTATCCAAGCAAAAATTAGTTGTTAACTTTTCTAAAATGCTGTGGATACAGCACACAGAAAAGTTTTCACCTTTATGACCTTTGTGATATCTAAAGTACAGATTTTTTACTTCATAAGATTTGAGGATGAGAAGAGTACTTTTTGAGAGATGTTACACTCTTGCTTCTGCTGGGTAGTAAGTGGTTCCAGTTGTCAGAACTGTGTGTGTCAGTGGATAGTGATCAAAAATCGCAGTACTTTGTTTTTGTGCAACAAATTATTGGTGTGATCCAAGTATTGAAAGTGAAGCAATTTTGGCCTTACTCGAAACATTAGTGAAACATTTAGCTTAAACTGTGTAAAACTGTTTTAATTATCCTCAGGTCATGGACCAGAAAGAACACAAGTTGAATGGAAAGGTCATTGATCCAAAAAGAGCTAAAGCCATGAAAACAAAAGAACCCGTTAAAAAGATTTTTGTTGGGGGCTTATCTCCAGACACACCTGAGGAGAAAATACGGGAATACTTTGGAGGTTTTGGTGAGGTATGTGGTGAAACAAACTGCTTTTACTTGTGGAACCTGTTCTGTCTTCACAAATTTATTAATAAAAAGCACCCCCATGTGCAGTCTGCATGAATGCTAATGAAAGCTTTATGGCCATTGTAGTTCCATGTGTGTTAGTGGTCAGAATTTTGATGTTTCAGTTACAGGCTCTGAGTTGAACAGTCTGGTTTGGTGAAGGGGGAGCTGGGATAAGTCAGAGAGGGAAGCAGTGTTTCGAGCAGGGTGCTTTGGTCAGTTGAATGAGAAGCTCTTCAGCCACCCCAGCTCATCTCCTATAGCACAGATTGAGACAGTTTTGCCTAAATTCTGTACGTCTGTGTAGTTTCTGTCCCCAGTTTTTGGCGGTGCAGATGAGCTAAGTATCACTGAAGTTTTTAAAAGCTGGTCTTGTGTGAACTTGCTACAGCTGCTGCTCCCCTATTGGTGGTGCCAGATTCAGGTCATAACTCTGTTCAGGGAATTTGG
>VXBC01006762.1:8190-40690 GCA_013399945.1 Ploceus nigricollis | reverse complement strand
GCGGTGACTGTACTTGTGTGTTAAGAGTTGAAAGGTGTGGAACAGCGCAATCTGCTTGGTCTCAGGCACAGATTAAGGAGGGGTTTTACCCTAATAAAGGTTTGAACTTTGCTTCTAGTCAGGTTGACTTAAGTTGTGAACAATCTCTCAACTGCCCTTCTGAGTTAGTGCCTGCTGTGAAGGTGTCCAGCCAGGCAAGGATCCTAAGCAGGCACAGCCATAGGGAATGTCAGTGTGTGGTCTGAGGGCCTGGTTGTACCTCATGGAGTGCACAATGTCCTTGTCATGGTAGTGTTTGCTGGTGCTGTGAAGGGTAAGGTGCTAAATGGGAAAATACTGAGAGAGGTAATAAAACCTAGAGCTGAAGGGGAAGGTTACTGGCCAGCTGGCTTTGTAATTAATTGGTGTTTTGTTATTAGCAAGTATAGAGCTATATGAATGTATAATAACTTGTTATTAGCTTGTTCTGTGATCAAGTGAAGACATAGGGAGTGCTGTAACCACCTGGGTCACACTAGGTTACTTGTTTGCTTTTATGGCCCCTTCAGAAAAAAAAGGTGTGTCTGAAGTATGATGTGTTCTATATGCACCTGCTGTTTCCTTTGCAGTAGGAGATGAAAACTGAGTTTTCTGCTTGCCAGCTTTGCTCATAGGGAAGTAGAATTAACCCCGAGCAGGGAGGGAACTATCACCTGGACTTGCTTCCTACCTGCTTCTTTCAAACAGCTGCTGTCTCCAGCCCTTTTCTAAATCCTTAATTTTGGTTCTTGTAGCATTTAAATAGGACTGAAAGCAGATTGGACAAGTGTGAGATGGAGTTACACGCTCAGAACAGTTTAATAAGCCTGTGGAGGTTGTGCATGCTGTTTCAGCTTTCTATTTAACTTGTGCTTTGCAATGCTTAGCCAATACTTACTATGAATTCCCTGTGCATGAAGGTTGTAGCCTATTCTACAGTGCATGCCAGCAGTTACTAATAAATGTATTAAGCCTTTGTATTTTTCAGTCTTTGCCTAGTTCTCAAATGCACTTGGCTACAGGAATGTATTTTTTGTCCCTAATCTCTGTTTCTTCACAGTTAAAAAGCTGCTGTTCTTGATGACTTACTGAACATGCTCAGCTGTGTATATGTATGTGTATACTTCTGAAAGAGACTCTACTTTGCTGCTTACACTTGTTGGAGGAACTTCCCTAGGCAATGTTCTTCTTCTCAACCTGCAGCTGGATAACATCCTGAATGCTCTCTTTGAGTTGGTTTTGGGGCAGGGGTAGGTTACATGACCTCCAGCTACTGCTCAGATGTCCAGTACAGCTAGAGGCAGCTTAGCAAGGAGGGCGAGTCATGTACAAATGTTTGATAAGCTTTTAGAAATTAGAAATTAGAGATTAATTAGTATTAGAAAAATTTGAAGTCTCAGGAAAGCAGGCATCTGGAACCTTCCCTGTCAGCTGTGGTAGAAGAGCTGTGAGCTTTCTTACAGTGCAGTGTCATTATCACTGCGCAGCTTCGCTATCTCACTGTGTAGGCAATGAAGTGTTGTGTTGGCTGAGCTCTTTGGTTTCCAGATGTATGGGAAGTTAAAACCAACTTTGGCTCTTGTGAGCAATGAGGAGGAACATTTTTCTAGTGACCTTGGAGTTTCAGTCTTGTAAATTGGAATTTGCAGTTTCTCAGCCAGGCTGAGAGGGTTGCAGTTTCTCAGCCAGGCTGAGAATTGGCTGAGACCATTTCCCTTTGGCAAATGGTCTCTCATCATGCTGCCTTGCTTAGGAACGGTGCAAAAGGGTAGCTGAGCTGGGATTGTCACCGCTCTGTGCTACACATCTGGAAGCCCAGGGCTAGTTTTCACTTCAAGCGTCTTATCACATAAGTACTTGTAAACTTTGTGCTTGAAGTTAGAGTTGGCAAGGTTCCCTGCACATCTTCTGTAAGGTAAGATAGTCCTTGCAACTTTTGTACATAGAGATAGAACTTGTATTTTTTCTTGCTGTAGGAATGGGAGGGTTTCAGTGTTACATACAGGCAGTGTGTTTTGGTCAGGCTGATGGTCTCAGCCAGTGATCCCAGCAGCTTGGCTTCCCTGCCTTCTAATTCCATGATCCTCATCCCATTATCCCAGCACTGGAGCAGCCAGGTGATAACCTACTCACACAAATGTGTTTGCTGCAAAAGACCTGTAAACTGTTATTTTCAGGATTTTGTTCTGTGGATGTTTTTCTCATAGATGGACCATTGAAATTCATGCCTTGCTAAGAATTACAATCCGTTCTCTCTTAAAGCTGTGGGTTTTTGACTGAGTAGCAAAGCATTTTGAGAAAATGTCCTCATTTTCTTACAAAACAGTGTAGGCTTGTAGATAGAGACTTGCAACCAAATAATCTTCAAAAAGTGACTTCCCTCTGTAGCTCACTTTAACCTTTTTAGTAAGGAAAAACTAATGTTCTTTTACCTCATAGTAAGAAATTGTGTGACTCCGGTACAACCCTTGAAGAAAACAAAGGCAGAGATGGGGGCAGTGCTGAACTCTGATAGGCAAAGTCAGGTACTAGGTAAAGACACTTCTACCTCCTCCCAGGGCTGGGCAGATGTGTTGGCCCCTGTTAGCCCATGCTCCTCAGCCCTTCATTGCTCTGGGGATAGTGGAGGGTTCTTTGTGCACCTCTGGGTGAGCACAAGGGACCTTGAATATAGTTCTGATCCTCCTGAAAAGAGCCAATTTTCAGTAGAGAAGCACCTGCAGCAAGAAGTGCCAGAGGGTGGGAATATGGCATCACTGACCTGGACCCTGCAATTTCTGCCCAGCACAGCAGTCATGCATGTGCTGTGGGTGCATGAGAAATAGCTGCTCCTGTGTGAGCTGATTGAGCACTAGGGCATGAATTAATTGGGTGCTCATGTGAGCTGTCTGGAGGCTTGTTTGTCAATAGATTGAGTGCTTGTGCATGAGGTGATTGGATGCTAAGGTCTCAATAAATTGGGCACTCATGCATAAGCTAACGGGGCACTAATGCATGAAGCTTTAGGACATTCACGTGTGAAATGATGGGATGTTGTTCATAATGTCACGGGCTGTTCATGCATAAAGCTATCGCGTGCTCATGCATGAGCTGATCCGGCACCTATCATGCGTGCCATGGCTCCTGCACTGTCTGCTCAGCCACTTGCACACTGGCTGGGCTTTGTGTTTGCTGCCAGCTGGGAACACGTGGACATCCATTCACACATCTCCCTCTGCCTCCAGTCCTGGCTGGCCAGCAAGCACAGAACAGTATTTTCTGCAGGAACTGACCTAGAATAAATCCAAACCCAAACAAGCTTTTGGGCAGGAGATGATAACTGTGTGACAGGCCATCCAAAAAGAGCTTTTATCTTCTGCATCCAAGGGAATTGACAGAAGATGATGTTGCTCTTGCCTGCCCATGGATACAGAGCACATATTTGCAGCCAGTGCTGACAAAGAGCTTATGATGAGATCCATGGGGTCGATGCTGTGCTGGCCTGGCTTTTATATTTCATTAAATGAATTGAGTGCCTGCATGAGTCACTACAACCCCAGACCCTGGTTTCTCCTGCCCGTGGCAGTGTTTTTGGGAAGGCAGTGGGTGTGGGGATTCGAGAACCTTTGGTTTCCCAATGGAAGTACCTGTGCCCTCCCAAAAAAACATTGTCCCACCAGTGCTCCCACTCTTCTGGCCAGGGGCCAGAGGTGCTGTGTAGAGCTGGAGTTTGAAGAAGCAGGAGCTGAACTAATCTATGACTTCAAATAACTTGAGCAGTAACATGCTGGAAAATGTCCATTGGCAGATAATGGAAGAAGCAGGAGCAACTCTTTTTTTGAGCATCCAGTACTGGAGGTAGAGCTTCAACAAAGTGGAGCTGGAATGAGCTGGAAATCAAAATAAGCCTATGTCTATCAGCTGGAGCTGTAGGAAGCCAGAACTGCTATACAAAAGCTGGAGTGTCAACAAGCTGACCTGAAATCACCTTCAACTGAACACAAGCCAAAGCTATAAGAAGCTGGAGTGTTCAGTAACTGAAATTGAAATCACCTGAACTGAGCAGCAGCAGCATCTCTCATAACTGTGCAGGAGCTGGAGCTGCAAGACAGAGCCAGAGCTTTAAGAAGCAGCAATTGAAGTTACCTGGGGCTTCCTGTAACATGTAGTAACATGCTGGACCCTCTGTCAGCAAGAGCTGTAGGAAGCAGGAGCCTCTCTTATCCAGAGCATCCAGTCACTGGAGTGCTCATTAGCTGGAACTGCAACAAGCTGTGGTGTCCATCAGCCAGGGCTGCCTTCCAGCACTGCTGAACAGAGGAGCATCTGCAATCCATGGCCTCTGTTAGCCAGGGCCAAGGGAGAGATGACAACAGGAGCTCCTGTCCTGCTGGCACAGACCCTGCCAGAGCAGGGAACGGGAAGGTGCCAGGTGAGAGTTGCAGCAAGCAAGGGCAGCCCTATATTACCTGCATCAGTCCAAACTGGCACAGGGATCACCTCAGGGCGATCCCACTGCCCCAGCCAGGGAGTAGGGCAGGCTGTGAGAACTGGGGACACGTCAGCAGGTCATGGCTAAAACCTGATACTCTTATCTCTCTTCAAGTCATGATGCTTATCTGATGACAAATAAACCTTGCTTTGTAATGAAACAAGCAGCTTCTTTACTGAAAGAGAGGAAGGTACAACCCCAGTAGTGTGACATTTGATCCTTTAACCATGTCTGGCTAAGGGTTTTTACTGCTTTAAACTGCCTTTTCTAAGCCTTTTGTTGAAATTCTATCTCTGTAGCCTTTCTAATTATATTTATACTTTCACTTGACACTGGGTGGCAGCAGGTCTATGAACACACTATTCCCTTCTCCTTTTCCTTCTCCTTCAATATTTTCACAGTTCAAGTACCAGAGCAATAAATTGGAAGTGCTTATCACTTTTTGACATTTCTATATATATTTATGCAGAATAGTTAACAAGTTAGCTGTTGTCTTTCTCTCCTCTTAAAAAGAGGAGAAAAGTGCATTTTCATAAAATTTCTGACTCAAATGTTCCTTGAGATGATGGGGGGACTGAAAAGGCCTTCTCAGGTTTCTGACTTTTGCCTTGCCTGCCTGATTGGCACACCCACAGTATTTCCCTTTCAAGCTGGTTTGTTTCCAGATCCTCTGCTCTCACTGTTGCACTTCTTGGCTGCAAATTTCAGCCACCCACATTCTCCCCCTTGTCCTTAACGTGGTTGTTAAATTAGTTAAATCAGTTAAATTAATCAGTTAATTGATTAATTTAACGTTGCTGTTACTCCTTTCACGCATTATAACAACTGTTAAATGCAAGTTTCTCTTTCCAGGGTTCAGTCCTCTTAAGGGATGAGCGTTTCATCCAAAAGTACCAGATTTCATGATTACACCGACCCCTAGGGGAATTCTTGTGGAACTGTGTTCTCTTCCTTTTCAAAATGCCTTTTCTCTCCTTTGCTGTGGTATGAAATTGCCATGCAGACAAGGGAAAACAAGTCCTGTGTGGGGAAATCAGCAAGTCACCAGCCACCATCAGCCTGTGAAAAAAAAAGACAGGCCAAATTCCAGCCTCTTTTGGCTTTAGACCATTAGGAGTCTTTTGCAGTGAGAGCTTTAAGAACATTCAGGGAAGAGACAATGATAACGTGGGGTATTTTGGAGGTTTTTTTGTTTGGATGGTTTGGGTTTTTTGTGCTGTACCTCCATACATCAAATGCAAACAGCAGCACCCTGGTAGGTCTTAGGTAGAAGGAACTTGAAAATCATTAAGCCATTTTTTGGCCAGGGTGGGCTCAAATCTGCAAGCCTTCTCTAAGGGAAATGGCCAGGAGAAAAGTCAAATCTATGTGCAAAACAGGTGGAGTTTAAAACCAGAAGTCAAAAGCTGTGTTTTTCTCCTGGCTGAGAAGACAGGCAGTTACAGACAGCAAAATACTTGACACTGCTGTGTCATGGTAATGAAAAAGAGCCCATCTCTCAGGTGTGGGGCTCTGTGGACTCCTGGCTTGGCTTTAAGGACAGCCAGAAGTAGTATGTGCACAGGCTCACGGTACAATAGGATTCACTTTTTATTCCAGTGGTCACTCCTGGGCCTGGTGTCATTAGGACACGTGGGGGATGCCACCTGCTAAGCTGGAAACAGGGTTGGATTTTTGGTAGGCATCAGGCCCTGCACACAAAATCAGATGTGGTAGTTTGCAACAGTTGTCTCGTAACAGCTGCTCAAATAAATCCATAGTTTATAAAATTCAGTGTGACAGTGCCTATTGTTAAGAATCTCACACGCTCAACCAATAAACCCAACTGAATCTAATCAATCTGTAGCAAGCCCATTGCAAAATAGATTTCAGAGAGCTTGACACAGAGCAACTGCACATCAGGAGTCACAATGAGCTCACGTTTGGGAATTCTGCCAAAGGATGCACCTGACCCCTGAGTTAAATCCTGCTGCTGTCTTGCTGCTGTCCTCAAGACAGACAGCTGGGCAATATTTATGTGGCAAACAACAGATAATGGGTTTACAAGAAAATAATTACTCACCTTTTCCGTGCCTGGTGTGCAGCTCAGTTTGCTTTAAACTTGTAACTCCATGTCTGGCACCATCTTGCACATGATGTACAAAAGAACCAAGCCCTCACCTCTTGTCTTTGATTACAAGAACAGCACCACAACCATGGGAACCACACCCCTGAATGTGGACATGCAGCCGCTTCAGTGGTGACAAATACAACTGGGAAACAAATTTCTGTACTGGGTGCATTCCTGTGTGCATGCTGATTTACCCTTACTGGTTTAGCCCTATACCAAGATGTAAAGAAGCCAATCAGAAATGTTCAGATCCATGCTAGGAAACAAAACAACTGTGCTACAACATTCAGGCACAAGGAACTTAAGAGAGAAGGAGTGCCAGTCTTGCGCTGCCTTGCAAAAAGTGGGAAGGGAGGAAGAATTCAGGACAGTGTCCTACGTTACAGTTGGGAAGGCTGGTTTAATTTTCTCTTCTTTCCCACAATTTCTACACAATTTTGAGGAAGCCAAATTGTCAAACTGTCAAAGGAGTCAAAACCCAAAGTAACACACAGCTCTCTAGAGGGACTTCAAAATCACCAAGGGACTTAAGTCTCTCAGGACTTTGTCAGACAAAGATAAAAATTCTTCTTGCTACTACACTGTATCCTCTCACTCTGCTGCTGTTCCTGCCTCTCTGAAGTGCTCACCTGCATCTCCACTCTGATCTGGTAGTTGGGGGAAGGCACTTTCATCTCACCAGCCCAGGCTAACTGTTCTCTGTCGGGAGCAATCTTCATCCCTCCTGCTTCCTAAGGCAGGTTCTCTTGTGGCAGAAGTGCAGGGAAAAAAGCACAGCTACAGCTGAGTTTCTGCGGGAGCCACACCATAAAAGCAAAGCTGACAGGACAGAAAGGCAAAGCACAGAGAAGAATACCAAGGACAGAACTCGGACAATTACTAACACAGCCACAGCATGCCCAAAACCTGAATGTCAAAATCCCTTATTCAATGACTTTAAATTAGAAAATGCAGCAATAAGCATAATCTGATCATCATCCTAATTGCCCATTCAATTCTCCCATGATCTCCTGCACTGTGACACTACTTGAGCCTGACTCACTCATCCCCTTGTTTTACATCAGCATAACTCCACTGGCGTTGAGCTGAAGTCTGAAGCACATCTGTCTGTCAAAGACAGATGGTGTGAGGTCAAATAATATTTAGTCTCTCCTGTATCAGCTTCTGCTTGTTTCTGGAAAACTTCCCCTCAGTCAACTGCATACATGCCAGAACTAGAATGAATTGAACATACATGAGAACTCTACATAAGTACAAAATAATCTGTGACCTCATTTATTGCAGCTTCTCATACATTCATTTTCTCAACATCCACTAGGGAAAACAAAATCTGAGTGCATGACATGCTGCAAGAAATTCCATCAGTGGCTCTCTCTCCAGGGTAGCCTTTTCTGTCTCAGTCTCTTCTGAATCATGTAGACAAGAAGTACAAATTGAGTCTATGAATCTAGACTGCTGTATGGAACGTGCTTGTAAAAAGTTAATGTTCATCTCGTTACATTATGAGCTTATTTTATTTGCACACAAATAAACAAGCTATGTTAAACTTTATAAAGGAAATATATCCCACAGCTGCACAGACTTAATGCTAACTGCACTAAACTTATCATACAGATAATTTTGCACTTAAAAAACATATATATACCCCCCATTATTACTTTATATACGTATTTATAAGGCAACTACATATAAATACGATGGAAAAATACATTCAAAAGCTTTTTATAAAACTTGGCACAATATTATTTTGACTGCAATAAAAATATTTATGAGAGAAAGACAGATGCATGGAGAAACACAAATACATAATGACTAGTGCTTCGTCTAAGTCCTGAAAATAAAATACAGTCTTTGGTATTACTAAACAAAGTTAAGTTGCAACCATCTAGAGTCCCAGCTTACAGCCTCTGCTCCACCCTCTCTGATTCCACTTGCACAGGCTTTGCTGGCTGCAAATTTCCATAATAATTTGCAAACAGGCAGAGAAACAAAACCAGCTAAATATGTAGTGTCTTCTTTCAAGGGCTCCATCCAACCTTCATTAAATTCAATGGAAAATATTCTATTGCCTTATTCAGGCTGAAGGCTATGCAAAATATTTAAATTGATTTGCTGTCAAAGTGATAGTCACCCACCAGTGAAAAATAATTATAACCATGTAACAAACCATGGAACTGCCCCTGAGGCATTCCCTCCCTCATTTTCCCCTTCCCAGTGGGAGAAGTCATGACCAGCAGCTAGGGAGATGATCCAGCAGCCATGGGGAACTAAACCCTGAGCACACAGTACAAGTTGCCCGGGAGGTTTTCCATCCAGTGTGTGAAATGCGGTAACGCTGCGGCAGCTTCAGTCTGGAAATTTGGTCTCAGCAGGAGCTGAAATAAATCCAAGCAGCAGCTGCAGATGCATCCATCCCATAAACCCAGCATGAAACCCAGGAACATCCCTACTTCAACAGCAGTTGGGGTTCATAACACAGAATTTTCCTGTATAAGCCACGAATGGACAACATCCATCTGCATTTTTTTCCCTGCAAGGTAAAAGCTTTTTGTCCATCTATTTTATCTTCACACTACACAAAAGCAAAACATTTTAAGAAAGGCACATGGCTCTTTGAAGCTGTAAGGGAAATGCACACCACAGTCTGATTCTCTAGGCAACTTCTATTATGCATACACCTTTTTGTTTGACCAGTCTCACATACCCAACCTGGTGCAAAACTAGACTGACAGACAGGCAGCTTACACCGTGATACCCTTTTAGCTGTAGCTAAATCAAATCAACCTTTCAGTAAAAGTCTCTTTTCTACACATTTCTGGATCAATGCAATACAGGACATTTTGGGGGGAAAGCGAAACACATCAGAGAAAAAGAAAAATAAATGCCTATAGTTTTAGCTACTGACAAATGTCACAACTGTTGGCTTCTGATACCCATCCTCTCCACCCAAAAAAAGATGTATGATAACCTTGTTAATATCAAAATTTCAGCTAGTGATATTTTCAGTGGCAAAACCATAGATCCAATCAATGGTATCTGGAAAATGTTCATAGAGACACTGTGTATCAAAAAAAAAAAAAATTCAGGTTACATCTGCTATCTGCCCTTGCTATAAAATGCACACATTTTGGTGGATTATCCAAACGAGTTCTGGTTCTGTACTGTCTTCTATTCTTCAAAGAGTGCTGTGTAATTTGTGTAACTTCATTTTAAGCAAGAAACAAGATAGAACTGATGCCTATGAGTTTCCATAAATGTGCCAGAAGGAAAAATGATCAGAAATCCTTGTCCCAGCCTGAAAGTTCATCTGGAGGGCTTCCCACTTCAGGTGGATAGCTGTCAAAGTAGCTGTAATCAGTCGGTCCAGACAACTAGGACATTGAAAACACAAAAAAAGGGGGTTTCAGAAAATACCTTTTGAAAATGTTCTCTATTGATTATGCATAATTTTTGTTGCTCCCAACATGGAAATGAAAGGCAAATATGATAAAGATGGTATCTTTCAATGGATGCAACTCCTCATTCTTTAAAAGAAATTCCTCCAGTAATTACATTATACAACAGAACAGTGGCATTAGCCTTGTACAAAAGGACTTCCCAAATATCAAATCCTTGATTTCATTCAAAGCCCTGTTAATTCAGTAAGAAAACTGGTGTACAAAAGGACTTCCCAAATATCAAATCCTTGATTTCATTCAAAGCCCTGTTAATTCAGTAAGAAAACTGGTGTACAAAAGGACTTCCCAAATATCAAATCCTTGATTTCATTCAAAGCCCTGTTAATTCAGTAAGAAAACTGGTGTACAAAAGGACTTCCCAAATATCAAATCCTTGATTTCATTCAAAGCCCTGTTAATTCAGTAAGAAAACTGGGCCACCCTGTACAATTTGAAAGCTATTTAGGACCAAATCTACACTCATATGATAGCTACTCAAAGCAGACCTCAGAATTACTTTTTGTTTCAAATTAAGATCAAAGTGAGTTTCAAATGCTTTATCCTTAGTCTTTTTTCATTTTAGGGCAAAAACAAATAGGCTATTTAAAACTGGGAGCTTATTCAAGGATGTGTTGGAACTCAGTAGTAGAACACAGGAATTTGTACTCTTCACAGTAATATGAACAGTGCATCTTAATAATGTGCCCATTACCAAGGGAGATATATTTTTTCAATATTAGTTTCTGACCAAACACCATTTGTTCTAGTAGTGGTGAAAATGTAATGCAAAGTACACAGGCAGAATAATATTTCCATTATTTGACTGACTGTAAGTTATGTATTGCTTGCTGTCTCTCTTTCGTTCAATTTTCACAAAAAATGTTGAACTTTCAGATGAGTCTTTGGGAAATTTTGCTATCACCATCAGTTCTCCTTTGTAGCCAAGCTGTGTAAAGCATTATGATACTGGAAGCCAAAGCCAATACCTCTCTTTTTAAAGGCGATGTCAATTTCCTCACTTTCAGACTATCCCAGTTAAAACCACTCAACCACCTGATTAAAAAGAGATGAAAGACAGACAGGGAGAGACCAAAAGAGAAAGACAGGTTCTTTTCTGACATTATACCACAAAGAGTTGAAAAATCACGTGAACAAGGGCTATAAGAAGCTTTTTTCATGCTAACTCCTGTAACAACAGAGAAGGAGGAATCTCGAGCACCGTCGTTGCCATACAAGGCAGGGGCAGCTTCAGGACCACCAGGCACTTTGGCACTTCTGTATGGAGGAGGTGCACAGACAGGCAGGTTAATACATGCAGAAACACAGCCATGCAGAGACCTGTGTGCCTCCTTGGAATGCCACCCTTTTTACAGCATGAGAAGAGGAAGACAAGCAGAAAAATCGAAGAACTGCTTTCCCCAAGCACAAAGTGTAGGGCTTAGAAACAACTCAGATAAAAAGAGAAACCAGAAAATGTTTAATTTACAGAGGGCTTTCTTCGTTAGAAGAAAGACTTGCATTAGAAAAATTAATTGTGAGAAAGACTTTCTTTGTTACAAGAAAGTGGACAAAACCCCTAAAATTATTGCTCTGGAGCCCTTAACTACTGATTCTTAAAAATCAAATGTTGAAGGGTCAGGAGGTCTGAGAGGCAGATGCTGAACTGGCATCGATTTCTCTGAGAACTGAATTAAACTCCTACATCAACAACCTGCAGCAAAACCAGTAAAAAATAAGATTTCTAGACAATCATGCTGAGGATTTACATTCATATTGTTGCTTGCTATAGTTGCAAAAATACTCAAGAGCAACAGAGATGTCTATGAGTTTACCAGTCTGGGCTCTAACATATTAAAAATATTTCAAATTAAGCCCCAAATTTTCTTCTTGGAAGCCTCTTTTGCTTACCTGTGCTTCTTGATGTCATTTATTCCATTCCTCAAATTGCCTAATCTTTCTGTAGGGTTTTGCCTCAAAAAAAAAAAAAAAGAAAAAAGAAAAAGAATAAGGATAAGAATATATAAAATATTCCTATTTTTAAAAGAGCATTTATAGGTCCAAACTGCTTGCATTTAATGGTTGCACAGGGATGCAGCTTGCATATAACATGTAGCCTCATGAGGAGATATGATGAGGTGTTGCTCACTGCTCCTTTTTTCTGAGGATGGAGAAACCTTCTAGAAAGCCAAAACAGTGTCACTCAGCTGTGAGAAGCAGCACAGGGAAATCAGCTGGCTGACTTTTAGTTGCACATCCTTTTTTTTTCCTGGCCAGCAGGTCTGAGTTACAAAAGGAGGCAGATCAAAATTTACAGCCACAAAGATCCTTCAATTGTGGTACGCGAGAATGTTGAACACTGTTCCCGGTGCCATGGATGAAATCCCACAGGAGCTGGGAATCCAGTCAGTGTCACCAGCCAGAGGTTGTGCAGGCCACTAGGTAGGCTAGCCCACTAGTAGGCTGGCCCACTTGAAATACCACCTTCTGCACATTTTCTAAAGGACTTAAGCCAGTCTTTAAGTGCCCTATGTTTTCTGTAGAATCTATATGCCTAAGTAATTTTGGAAGATTTAAATTTTTTTAACAATGCGCTTGATTTGAAAATCAAATTTCTTAGCTCTTTCCTCAGCCCCCACTTAATAAATCTTCCCAAAGATGTGTTTCAGAAAAAATTCCCAGCTACAGAGAAAGCCCAGAGCCTCTGCAGACTCAGAGGTGTGACACATTCAGGGGCATGCAATGCATACTGAATTCAATCAGAATAGACCATGCCATGCATAACAATTCCAAATGAGGTTCTCAGGAATTCAATGCTCAGTCTGAGTCCTAAAAGAGCTCAACCTCTCTACACTCAGGCTTTGCCCCAAACTGCCCCTCCTACCTGCAGAGTCTGCGGATCAAATCCTCAGGTCGCCTTGTTATTACTTTAGGAAAATCCAGCCTTTCAATGCCTTTGAGAATCAAATTGTACGTCATCATTTGATCAGCCCCAGAGAATGGCGGGCTAGAAAAAGAAAGCAACACTGATAAATGGAACATCTGGCAAGAGCTGATGTGGCCAGTACTTATCTAAGCAAATATTTGAGAATATAGAAAAAAATATGGGAAAAAAGCCCACCTTCCTACTTTTACAACCCTCACCCTTTCAGCCTGTTTAAGATAATAGAAAGGCTTGAAGCTGAGAAGCTTCCTGTAGGTACCAGGTAAAATGCATGACCACGTGTCCCTCTAAGCCTAACTTAGAGAAGCTTCCACTTTGTATTGCCACTGAGCATTCCCAAAGAGTTGTCATGGGAGTGTGCAGGGAGCTAAAGAGAGAGCCCTGCTTACAGTTCGTCCACCCCACTGCACCCCATCACCCACTAATGGGGAAGAGAACAGTCTGTTGTCACTTGTTCCTCACAGGAAACATCAGCTGCAGCTACAGGAGCCCTACACCTGCCAATTACAGCCTGGATAAGCCAGAGCTGAGAATATGTAACCCACTCGGTCTGTGACGTTTCTGAAATGATGGAAGGTAAGACATGCATAAAGAAGTACCATTTTGCAAGGCTGCCTAAAAATAACCTTGGAAAGGTTTCTAATGACAGACAAACTAGGTAAGAACTTTGAGTAGGAGGCACTTACCTGCCAGTCAGGAGTTCATACACAAGAATCCCAAGGGACCAAAAATCCACGCTGAAGTCATGGCCTTTACTCAGAATGACTTCAGGGGCAACATACTCAGGGGTTCCACAAAACGTCCAGGTTTTCTGCCCTGACCCAATCTTCTTTGCAAATCCAAAATCAACCTGATCAAAATCAACATATGCTGCATAATGCAGAGGAGTTTTGCACTGGGAAGCCTTAAGGTCTTAATTGCTTCCCTACCTCCTGCAAATATCCCACAATTGCTAGTTTACAGCTAGAACAACCACACAGTGTGGTTGTGGAGGAGAGAGAGGGAATTCCACTGGATTACTGAATGTTATAAAACAGATACATTTATTATCACAAATAATTTTCTGAACAGTTTTCCTTCTGGGGAGAATAACCCATGATTTCCTTGAGGACATGAGATTTACTGTCCCTGGAAAGCAGTGGGTTGCTCATTGTCTTCAGAATGGATATTTCAAGCTCCCTGAAGGGTATTCTTGTTGCACATGTCATGGTCACAGTAAAGCATGGCAGGAATTCTTTTCTGTGTTCCCTCTCTACAAAGAGAAGGAACTTATGATTGTAAATTGAATCAATGAATGTTGAACCTTTGATTGTATGAGACTGGACAGGGAGGTAATTCTGCACCTGGGAAATGTGGTTTCTGTTCTTACAATAAAACTGACTGCTGGGAGAATTTTTTTCTTTTGCTGTTTATACTGTGGCAAGAGCTCTCAGAGGCTGCAATTCCCCAGTTTGTCCATGGCTTGCAGTGGCTTTGCAATGCCTTTGTTTCTCCTTGTGCAATGAGAAGCTCTCCCTCTTTACTGCTGAAGCACAAGAGTTACTACACTCCAGCATCCTGGTTCAATAATTACATGCTATTTATATCCCCCCCTGCAAAGAAACAGGATACAGGCACAAAAGGATAACATTACAATTGATTACATCTTACCAATTTTATATATCCTTCAGCATCCAAAATTAAATTTTCTGGCTTCAGGTCTCTGTAAATAATTCCTATTTGATGCAGATAGTCAAAAGCCTCTGTCACACACCCAACACAAAACTTGGTCGTGAATTCATCAAAGCTGCCTCTGGAACAAAAATAATCACAATCAAGTTCTGAAAACGCCTCAGTTATTAACCAGATAATACGTAACAACCAGAATATTACCCAAACTGAACCAAACATCTTTTCATTGAATGGTGAACCTACTCAGCAGCCACATGGGACTGACTATAAAGGGCAAGGTTATGCTGTGTTTGCTGTTACCTGTCTCTCAGCAAGCTCCACAATTCCCCTCCAAGGCAAGCCTCCAGGAGCATGTACACGTATTTGTTATCCTTGAATGTGCGATACAGCCTGTGGAGACAAACAGCAGCAATTTAGGAAAAGCAAAAGCAAAAGCGAGACTTGCAGTGTTTTTCCTCCAGAACTCATGTGTGCCAAACCTCATTCCTAATAGTGCTGCCCCAGGGGTCAGCGAGGGGACAAAATCAAGGGAACCTTATGCTCAACTTACTTTACAACGAATGGAGAACATATCTGCTCAAGGATTTTCTTCTCAGAATAGATATGCTCTTGCTGTTTGGTGTCCACTACGTGTTTCTTCTTTATACATTTCATAGCAAAAGCCATGTTCTCATTTTTAACTTTAACCTGTGAATAAAAATGATGAAAACACATGAGACAAAGAAAGGATGTTTTACTAAATCGTTCTCAGTAGATACATTGATATCCATCTTTTTCAACACAGCACAGGACTGAAACTGATGTCTGTAACAAGGGACAAATTCGAGATTTTCTGCAGAACTGTTATGTGTGATTTTAAGCCAAGTACCAGATATTTTAGTTTCCCAGCCCCCACTCATAAAGTGAAATGTTCCCTCTGTTCGTTTTATATGTACCAAATAGCAGCAGCTTGGATAGGTACTACATATTACAATGAGTTTGTATCACAGTGGGTCCCAATTTCAATTTAAGATTTCTAATCACCAGCATAATACAAATAAACAAAAAGGAGAGGCAGTTTAGGAAGAATGCTTACAAATGATTTTTCATTACACTGAAATATTATCCAATACGCAATAAAAAGATGGAAGTTAAAACAGGGCCTCTTGGAAATAAAGGAAGCAGATATCTGTGTTCTATAGCTGGATGAGAATTCGATTTTTAGCTTAGTATTTAGATGCTGCAGTAGAATTCCAGTGTGGAATTTTTTTTGTGAAGCATGAATCAGAATGAAACAGTCGATGGTCTAACTACTGTAAAGGATTATTGACTTCACTAAAAGCACACAGTCTCCTTTAATTCACCATTACCTTCAGCAGCCTGCACAAAAAGCATTCAGGTTTTTGTCAGCCGTTTGCAGCTCAGTCAGAGGCGAGTGGAATTTAAGGCTTTGGGCTAATGAAGCTCTTGGTATCCCAGAAGCACAGCCGATCACGCTATTGAGTATGACTCAAAAGAGCCATTGCAAATTGTTGGAAATTTCCCAGTGAACACAGCTCAGAGATAGCTCACGCTGGCTGGAGCTGCTGTGGGGCATACAGAAGCAGTTCTACCAGCACAGACTATGTGGTGCCATTCAGATTGCTCCAGGTCCAGGCAGATTCCTGGAAAAAGGCCTGCCATTCAGGGGACAAAATGCAGGCAGGCACGTCTGTAAACTCCACATGTACAAACTGATGACTATGTCTAGTGACCAGGAAGGTACTTTTAACAGCAGGAGATGGAGGCACACAAGAATGGATTTGCTTCTTTAAACACCCAAGTCCTGAAATGCTTTTTTTAAACTATGCATTGCTTTATGGAGAATTATTTCTGCTTGAGGGGCACAAGCACATAGAATACCAAAATCCTTCACATTATTCAGTGGCTAAATCAATCATCCAAGACAGAGAGCTACATGAATAATTTTAAAACATTCTCTTACAAGCTCAACCCTTCCGAACCCACCAACACCCAGAGTTGTGACAACTTCTAAATTCTGGAATGGGGAAGGAGGGAACTGGGCTACTTTCTCCTTCAGCTCTATCATCTCCAAAGACACCTCTTTGGTCAACTGTCCACAGAAGGATCTTCCTCTGCATTAAGAAAATTAACATAGGTTAGTGCTTTTCCTTGCCATTGCTTTTAATGATCCTGTAAAAGGGAAAGGAAAGGAAATGGAAAAGGAGGAAAGGGGAAGTGGGAAAGGAGAAGGAGGAAAGAAAACACTTCATATTTCCTAACAGAGTCTTAATGGAATCCTATGGAAGTAAATAAGAAAAAAATGCTACTGACATTCACTGAGTAGAATTGACAGTAATTTTAGCAAGAGCTGATTGATCCCTGATGAGATTCCTATTGATGTGGGCAGCTGCAAAAGTTTAGGCAGTCCAAGCTGGAGAAGCAATGCTTGAAGGACTGTGTACCAGTTCCAGTAGAATTATCAGAAATAAGAATGCAGATATATTTCTAAACAGAGGAAAAACACACTCTGCTAACCTTCTAGCCGTGCTCAGACTGAAATCAAAGGTACATAAAGTAAAAGTGTGGCCCACAGCTAAGAGTAGACATCAATACCATCAGTGCTACACTGAAACATTAAAAATAAACTGTTTCTTTATGTCTGCTTCTTTCTTTTTGAAATGGCACTTAATCTTTTGCGCAGTAATACAGATTCCTTAACTCAACCTGGAGTTAAAGTTGGCCTTCAGGGGTTTTTACCAGTCAAAGAACTTATCATCAAAATGCAAGATCTATTTGAGCACAACATCGTTTTTTCTTCCTGTGCTCACTTTTCCAGGAATAGAATGAATTCTTGTTTGGAAGTCAATACCCTGAGATTCTATGTAATTATTATATCAGAAAAAGCTTGTTGGGCTCCATAAGCATAGCCAGACCATTTTATTACGGTGACTGCTGTCATTCCTAGGGGTACATCTCCTTCACCTACCATCCATGATCTTAGTTATGTATCTATGACTCTTTTTTATGATTACCTACTATAGGTGTAACAAGGAAATGATCTGACTTACTTTGCATGTCGCTTTTCATCAGCCTGGGCCAGATTGGCCACATAACCTTCCAGGTAAGTTTGCAGCTCCTCATAAGTTCCAACAGTTTGATTAAATGTCCTAAAACCACAAAGGAAACATCATAAACTGCTGAACATTTGAGTCACGACCCAATAGGAGTTGGTTGATATTCAAGGATCACTTCCTCCAGGCTCAAGAAATGATCAAGAAATCTGGCAAAGGGGGCAAGAGACCTGTGTGGAGAAATAAAGAACTCCTGTAATTACTCAGGCTTAAGTGGAAAACACACAGGAGATGGAAGCTGTGTCAGGCTACTTGGAACAATATAGAGAGGTTGTCAGGGTAAATATAAATGAGACAAGGATGGCTGAGGCCCACCTGGAATTAATCTGGCCAAGGATGTCAAGGACAAGAAGAAAGGCGTCTTCAAATACATCAGTAAATAGATGGAAACAAAGGATAATGTGGACCCATTACTAAATGGAGCAGGGACTCTGGTGACAGAGAAGGCAGAGTTACTGAATGCTTTCTTTGCATTGGTCTTCACTGACAAGAACAGGCCTTAGGAACCTCTGTCCCAGGAGATCAGGACAAACATCACTGCTACAAGGAGAGAAAGAAAAGAGTAACTCTGAACTACTCTTAAGCTTCTGTGCTCCTGCACCTGCTGTCAGCCTCTCTTCATCAGTATTCCTAAAGCACAACCACTCCTTCAGGATTCATTTAAGGAAACATTGTGGTTTTGCCTACAGTGAAGTCACATTAACACACTGAAAGTCACGTTAACCTACTGAAAGAGGATGCAAATCTTTTATGAAAGTGTAATGTACTTACTCTCTGTCTATAACGAGGCACTCCACGTTGTACTCGTCTGCAATAACGTTTGCTGATCTGACGTCGTCACTGAGAATTGAAATGCATTAGGAGAATTCAGAAGCATGTCAAAATCCTCAAAGTACCTCACACTGCACTCATGGAGGGTCACAGCTGCTCTAGGTGAAACTCCTCAAAGCCCTCTGCAGCCTGTGCCTGGATTAATGCTGCTGAACCAAATACAAAATTTAGCCTTTTACTAGTCATTATTACAGTATAGCACAGTATTTTTTCCAGTTTCAATAGGGTTTGGATCATGACATCCTTTAGCAACCTTCCAAGAAATTAGGTGAGATGTAATTATCACTACATCAGGATTTACTACTTATTTCTAAAATGATCCTTGGATATAAAACATTCCCAAATCCAAGCTATTCCCTACTCAATCACACGTGTAAACATGTACTGTGTGACTCCTTCTCTCTGTTTCTTGCTGCCGTGGGCAATGGAAACAGGAGCTCATCCCAGTCACAATGGACCTTATCCATTCGGGCAATTACAACCTGGCACAAGTTCTCACCACAGTTTTTAATGAAGTATTAACAATAAGCCACAATGCAGAGGGCCAGAATTTGACTTCTGCAGGGAAAACCAAAGGTAGGTGCCAGTGTAAACTTTCAAGCTCTCTCTGCAACCCCTCAAAACATAAACACAAATTTGGCCACTACCTTCATCTACTGACTTTACAATCAAAAGAAATATTGTATTCGAAACAGCCATGAGTTGTAGAATCTGACACACAGTGATGGGACAATTGACATCCTGAAATTCACATCATGAATCAGACAGTGTGAACTAACCTAATGAGAGCCTTTTCTCCAAAGTAATCTCCTTTGTGTAGATTTTTAATCACCTGAGGCTGTGAGTGGTCTGTAGTACTCTGGGTAACTATCACCTGCAAAGTACAGGAACAAAAATTTTGTAAGGGAAAGTTTCAAAGTATTGCATGATTTTCTTTCTTTTCTGTGTATTTCAGAAATGTCTTAAACTCAGTAACACTGCAGAAAGAGTTACAGATCTGTATTGTTACCCACTCCTCTCAAACATTACACCCAAACATTCCCTGACCCCTCTCTGATTTTTGCTGAGAAGAAGGAATATATTCATTATTGGCAACCCCTCAACATTTTCTCCTGATTCTTTTGAAACAGAGCAGAATAAGTCACATCGTAATGAAAGACTGAAAAACACTTCAGTTCCCACAGTGGGCAGTTGTCATATGAGCTTTTTCTCTTCTCAGCTAAATAGGCAGCACTCCAGAAGCATTAACTTACATTTCCCCTCAGCTTCCACAGTAGCACATTCTGCTGATGCCCATGTTAGCAAGAAACAAACTAGAATATCTACAGACGCAGCGATGTTTTGGAAACTGGGGGTTTATTGAGGAAAATTCTCCCGATTTAATTCTTTAGAGTCCTGTGTCAGCCTCTAAGGTATCAGCTGAGGGATAAAGGCTGCTGCCTTGCTCCTCTGGGACTGACAAATGAAAGGATTCTGAGACACCTCAAAGGCCATTCTGCATTAAGCCTGGGACTCCATTGCTTAGACTTTTCACAAGTCTATGTTTTGCCCACCAAATATTGCACCATCTAGGAGAAGATATAGGGTCAAATCTCATTTACAAAAAAAATTTGCTTTAAATCTGTGCCACAGAGTCAAGAGGCTTCAGGACACAATTTAATTACATTGTAATTAGAATAGCATAACATGAGTTCATTGTGAATGAAAAATTAGGCTCCCTGAACCTCTGCAATGCTGCTCCAGGCTTTTATCCTGATATTTTGAATTTAATAGCATGTGCAGAAACACTCTGCAACATTTTTACTGAAGACCACACCCCTTAAGGTAGCTTTTGAGATACAAGTGTTCGTACATATTATTTTATAAGTTTGGTTTGTTTTACCTTACCTTTCCTTTTGCTATTATAAAAAAGGTGTTTCCTTCTTCTCCTTCCCGAATAACATAATCTCCCTTGTCATAGTACTCCTGGAGGGGGGCAAGTGAGAGAAAACATTGTCCAATAAATCTTTGAAAGGTTATTGTGCAGAGTTCTTAACACATGTGGACGTTTCACTCATGTTTAACTTCCTATATCCTTCATGCGAAAAGTTCTTGGAAAAAAATCCCATCCACTGTCCTTAGAAAAAAATCCCAGCTATGGTTTTATATGGTTATATATCAAGCCTTTACCTTCAAAGGCTGCTGGCAAATGCAGCCCTAAGGCACACAGATATTTGGCTGGATTCACGTGCTGGGGACCTAATGCCTTCTTCCCTTACATTTTGCAGTGTATGTGGTCCAAGGGATATGAAAGTATTACACATCCACATGACAAAGAGGTAAATTTGATTACCAAAAGAGTCCTGGAGAGCAACTTTGTACTTAATCTTAATAAAGGATAGATTACAAATCCTCTTAACTACTTGCTTGACTCCTTTGATGCCAAAAATATAACTTACTTCTATGTCACTAAATGTTGTTATTTTCTGCCAACCTGGAATTCAACTCTGACCACTCCAACACTCTCATGTTAAAAAAGCTTTGCTGTTTTTTGTTTTTCTTTGTTATTTTGGAAGCTTATTGAATACTATTTAGAAAAACTTAACAGTATCTTACCACTTCCAGGCAGTCCATGATCTTGGTTAATTTATCTTCAGGTAAGTTTTTCAGCAGGGACACACTTCCAGAAAACAAACAAAAAAAAAAGCCCCACAACCCAAAGTAGTTATCGTTAACAATTTTTTATGATCTCTTCTCATCTATGTAATTTTTGCAGTCAAATTTTATAACTAGTTAAACTAGTGGCGAGCACAGTATACAACTAAATCTTAATTTAGAAGGTTCAAGCATTTCATCTTGGTTTTTAGATAAACAAAACTTAAACAACTTAGAAATGTGGCAAACATTGGTCAGTTTGTAAATCAACTTTGTACTTCAGGAGAGGAAGGACTTTAGTGGGTGTAAGGATTGATTTCAAAAGAATCCAGCAATTACAAACCCAAGACATTGCAGCAATTCAAGAATATATTTTCAAGGGCACTGCAGAGACTGCAAAATCAAAGATAAAAACTTCAGTACTCTTTGGACAGCTGTTGATAGATAATCTAATTACAGTAAAAACTTTGTGAACTTGCTGGTAAGAATGAAAAAAACCTTCCACCCTGATCACTTGGACTTGTAAAAGTTAGGAAATTATAGAAATTTCTATCTATTTAGGCTCAGCAAAGAAGTGTGTAATAGAAATCAAAGGTGGGGAGGGGTGTGAAAATACACAAGACATTCTATGCATGGGCAGGCTTGGCATCTTGATTTGAAGGCATAACAGAATGGTCATTCTGTGTTAAAAAGATAGAATATTACAGCAGCTAATTGCGGTTTGGAACCTCTAATTTCCCCATCTTCCTAAGGAGAAGCATGGCACCACTCTCAGTATTCCCTGCAGCAGAGAATTATTCTACTCTGCAGATTTCCTGGTAATTTATGTTGGAATTAGTTAATAAGTTGAGAGACATGCAGCTCTCATATTCAAATCTCCAAAGGATAAGGAATATTCCCTAATCTACTCCAGCAGCAAACTAACTACTCGTTGGAGGATTTACCTAACTTTATTTATTATATTGTTCTAAATTCTAGACCTATACATTTATACTACTTAAAGACATTCAAGTATCTATTGAAGTTTTCTAGTGTGATGCAGGAGAAAAACAATTAAAATGGAAAAACGCTCTTATGAAACTTAAAAGGGAAAAAAAAGACAAATATTCAGGCTTTTGAGGCCATATTTGCGTGAAGAGCACTTTTTTTCTCTCTGTTTACAAGACAGGCACAGTATTGTTGTGCACCTTAGCACAAAGCAGTATCAGAAATAGAAATTCATTATATTTACCTTCTAAGGAAGTTTCTGTATTGCTCTTGTCTGGTTTGTGCTGTCACTCTCATGATATTTTGAAACACTTCTCTGTCCAGTGCCCATGTTTTAACATTAGTAATTGCTTTGAGAAAACAAAAANGAGAAAAAAAAAAAAAAAAAAAAAAAAAAGAACAAAATCAGCAATGTTTCCAAATTATTTGATGGATGATATTACAGCATCAGCTCATGGCAGAAGACAGACTAGCTATTTCACAAGGCCCAAGGCTGAATTTTAAAATATCCAGCACCTATTGAAATCAGACTTTAAAAAGAATTCAATCCCCACTTAAAAAATGCTCACTAAAGTAAGGAATAGATTTCAAAATGGTTCTTCTAGGGAAGGCTTTCCCTCCAATTCTATAGCCTGAGCAACCTTGAAAATGACAGGGCTGAACACTTGGGAAAATCTATCCTAATCACAGACAGTCACTGTACTCAAAAGCTGTAAAATGCAAAGAAGCTGATTTGAAAGAAACAAGAAAGTAGCTGGTTCTCCAAAATCTATGTCATTAAATACTGTGCCTCGGATCAAACTCCAATTCAGATTATATGCAAATTCAGACTGTATGCAAATTATCTGCACTAAGATACAAATAACAGAGATCAAGAAATAAATTTCATTTCATTTAATCCTGTGATCCTCACACACTTTTCCTCCACACTATCCATTATATAAGGGAATAAAGGAAAATCAAAATATTAATGACTCATTTTCAAAAGACAATCAAACGATTAATAAAGTAAGCAGGCACAGGATTCAGCATCAAAGATGCAAACCATAAAGCAGCCTCTGAGTGTAATCATCGACACAACAGAACAGTTCTTATTTTTTTAAGCAAAAAGTGATTCTATTAAATGTAATCTCTTCTTTTAAAAGATGCTACACCATATTCAGCAGTTTTCCTTCTGCCCTAAGAAAGAACAAAACTGTGTTTTCTGTGAGATAAAATTTACAGAAAAATTTGGAGCAATTGATTTCCTCTATCTATCAACATAGAATAATTTTTTTCAGGGAACAAAAATGCCAGGTTTAAAACGAAGCACAGTTATTTCTCATTGTACACAATATACACATACGCTCTGCCATCTATCAAAATAGATCAAAAAATATTTTTGGATGCTGGATGGGAGAACAAAGGTGTTGCTTTGGTTTTATTTCTCTCCTAGATAACATCTTTCAGTTTACTTTGCATGAAGAAAACATGGCAAGTATCCAGCCTATTGCAAATGTATTTCTGTATCTTGCACTTTAATTAAATGAAGCAGTTATAGAGTTAGAAAAACGCCTGCAATCTCAAAGCTGAGATTAAAAAAAGAGAGAAATTCAGAAACATAGGGGTAAATCACACTGTCAATTTCAAATACAGCTACTGCCTGTGAAGATGCTGAAACATCCAGCCACTGAAATGCTGTTTGGATGAAATCCTTCATTTGTGAGTTTTCAAAGACTGTAGGAAAAGGGTGTCAGGAGACCCAGCATCAGGAAAGGGTTTCACATGAGTGTTCATTATTCATGCTCATGAATGACATTGTACTGCTCTTCCTCCACAAGGACCACAGGAAAGCTACTGGGGAGGGGTGCATTTCTGCAGTGTTTGCAAGTATTCAAATACCTTTTCTTGTCCATAATTGGACAGTTCTTGTCCTACCTCAAAACCAATTAATGCTAGCAAAGGCCTAAAGCAGCTTGATGTCTTATTATGCGGAAACACTACTTTATAATGCTAATACTATACAGCAGGCAAAAAAGAAAAATAGGGAACATATTCAATTAGAACAGCATGTTAGTAAGAAAAATAATCACATTACTGATGCTGTTCTGTTTATCAGGCAGCAACAAAAACAGATTACATGTAATAACTTCCATCTGCAAAGCCAGCAATGATTAAGTGCCTAAACTGGGTGCAGGAAGAAAGACCAAAAGCTTTTACAGCAAACAACTTCTTGTTTTATTCCATTTGTTCCTTTTTAAGTCAACATGAACTCTTCATACTTACTGGTGGCACAAAGTCCCTGCAGATTTAGACAAGAACAGAAATTAGTCTTCAAACAAAAGTATTATTTATGAAATGGTGGAGAGTGGAAAAATTATGAACTTAACCATATTTAGTCACTTACTTGTTTGCCACAGAGCAATTATGGAATGTTGGAAAGGGAATCAGGGGGTATTTAATGGATGTACACCAGTTTTATGCAGGAAGAGGAATATTTGTATCAGAGCAACGCTTAACAACTCCATCCTGGTCAGTCCCCAAACTGCCAGCTGCAAATGGATCTAGGCAAGACTCAGCAACATAACGATGACACAGAACTAAAAGAAGTGCAAAAACAACTAATTCCTGCATATTTTAAATTGAATTAGAATTGCACCCACTCTACTAAAAACACCATGGTTCTCATATGCTTTCAAACTCACTGCAATTTCATCCTTGGCACTGCATTTGACACAAGAACATAAGAGCCAGAGACCACCACCTCTACTAAAGCATCCAAAATTAAAACACAATCCTGCCCTAGTGGTTAGTATGCTACAGATCAGGCTAACCAGCACAATTTGGAGGTGCCTAATTTTTTATCAAGGGTTATGCCAAAGATGGAATGACATTCATGGTATAGTATTATTCGAGTTCCCAAAAAGAAAGAACTCAGGGAAGAAATATGAGTTTACTGTAGATAATCAAGATGTGTAAACATCTATTAAATGAAAACTTCAAAGAAAATCTAGATATAACAGGGATCTCACAAAAAATCCCCAGTTTTCATTTTGAGCAAGGTTGCTGCATTTAACCTTAGGTACCTTTCACAGAAGCTGTCCGTGTGCAGTTGTATAAAATGGCCAGTTCACCAAACGCTGTCCACACAGGTATTGAGGAGAGTAGTTTATTCTGCTGAAAGACTTCCAGACTGCCCTCTGTCAAAAATCATCAAGATAATAGCTATTAAACCTGTGCTCAGCTGCACAGAGCGAATGGAAAACAAATCAATATATTTCTGACTTTGCCACTCCCTGGAACACAGGAATGGGAGCAACAGTGCAAAAAGTGCTTTGAAACACACGTACAAACCAGTAAAGATTTATTTTTTTAAATGTACTGCTAATCTACAGATGTACTCTGGAAGGGAGGGCCATTCTAAATCCTGATGGATAAAGCTTTGCTACAACAAGCCATTCACTTGTGGTTCAGATACTTCAGTGTGGTGTAAAGAAAGAAGTCTTAAAATAATGATTACAGGAGAAATTACTCATAGTTTATCTCTTCATACAGATGTATGAGTATATATATATACACAGAATGCAAAGAAGAGGGCAGAAAAATTAATAGCACATTAAATCTTCATTCAAGAAGTTGTTCTTGAGCTTTACTAGCAAAAGTCAAAGAAAATCTGAACTTCACAGTTTATGGCCCCAAAAAACCTTCCCTTAAACACGTTATGAAAGTTCTGCCCTCTTCTCTCCACAGCCCACACCATCTCCTCAAGAAATGTTCTAATGTGCCAGAAAAAGTTTCAGATGCACATCTCCTTTCTGATATTTCATCTGTTTTCAAAGTGTTATCATTTTGTCTCACAAGAATATGACCACACCATCACAAATCCTGCCTCCTCTTTTTTCCTGTAACATTTCTGTTTTCCTAACACAGTTACCATCATTTTTTTCCAACTAACCCATCCATATGAAGCCAGAAAATGTGCTTTCCAACATATACCAGTTTGCTCCTGTTTAAATATTCCCACCTCAACAGAACATACTCCTTATAATGTGAGCTCTAATTCATATGTCTCTGGGACTTTTAGTGGTCCCCAGTTGATGAAATATGCAAATTAATCCCTTTTTTTTAAATGGTGAAATGATGAAAGACCTTATTGCCTATAGAAGCAAATTCCAGGTGTTAAACTATAGCTGATCAGCAATTTGAGGCACAGTAGCAGTCAGCACAAATGATTTCAGACTTGTTGGCCTCATTTTAGGAGAGTCTTCTTATCCTAAAACTTTTTTCTTTTTTCACCCAGGAAAAGTCAAGCAGGTCTCTTTTTAAAAAAGCAACCTCTCAGCTTTGAGAACAATGAATGCAGACCTCATCTTTCAATTTCCCATACAGAGAAAACCAGTATCTTATGAATGTTGAAAAGTAAGTTTATTTCAGGAGTGGCTTCACCATTGAGCAGTTCTTTGTATTTTAAATAACACCTGTTCTTCCTCTGGAGAAGACAGGGTTGGCTACACCTACAACAGAAAGAACTGCTGGCCTCTGTGCTTTCAGAAATGAAAAAGGTCATGAAAAAACATTAAATCAAGACTCATGTTTCCAAGGTGCTTTTTTATTACTCTCACTAGTGTTGCATAAAAGACACAGGTAAAACTCGCATTGCCATCCACAGGGACAAATTACTTAGGAGCACAAACACCCTCACTGTGATTTCCTGCAAAACCTTCCAAACCCCTTTCCTGTTTCTTGCCTCTGTGTGCTGTACAAGTAAGCAATAGTCACCTTTGAGCACAAAAATGTGATTTCCCGGTTCACCCTGTCTGATGACGTAGCTGCCTTGCTGGAACGTCCTCTCATACATACATTCCACCATGTCTCGTGTCTGGTGAGGCTCCAGTCTCTTCAGGAACTGGTTTTTATTCAGGGCATCTGTGATAAGCTTCTTCTCACTGGTTGCAAATGAAAAACCACAAAGTGTAAAATGCCCAGCATGGCTGAGGTTAGATGTATGAGTAGCATTCATTCTCTCAAGAGGATTCCTCTCATTTCTAACACACTGCTCTGCCTGCCTTGTTTAGACCTCGTGGGATGGTAGCCTGGTTAGTGAGGGAATTGTCTGTGCTGTAGTCACCTGGTGGAACAATCTCATTGAACAATCTTGTTCTCACTGCTCCCTGAGACAGCCTCTGCATCATTTCCTGTTGCAGTAAATGCATATAAATGGGTGACTTGTAAAGACAAGAACTGTCTGTATTTGAGCTGCTGGTGGCAGAGCCCAGTGGTTGGATTTTAGGAAGGAGAAAACATGAAAAAAGAACCAATGGATGAATCTGTGGATAAGGGCTAACCAGCAGAAACAAAGCAGGCCATACATACATTCTGGCAAGCTATGGGTTCTGTTTGATTGGAGTATGTTCTGGCTCAAGGGCATCCTATAAAGCAGTGCCTCAAGTCCTCACCAGAAATGAAGGCAATTAAACAACTTGTGCACTGATGGGGCTTTTATGGCCCTGCTGATAGTTTTCTTTTACTGTTGAAGTGAAAGATAAATTCTGCCTTCGAGTCCTCATGCTCCTAATGTTGACAAAGTGAAAACCCTGACAGATTTCTGAGGCATTTAAGGCCTCCTCTTGTTTGTATTCATAAAGCAATGGGAGGTTGTCATCCAAACTAGGTTATGTGGGAAAAATCTCCTGAGGACAATCCAGGAATGAACAAACCTAGGGCACATAAATACACTTACATTGTTACTGGTCATGTAATGACTGAAAATAAGTAAAGGTGATGAGATGATGCAGGAAAATAAAACCAAGTAGCTATGGTGAGGACTGTGTTTAGAAATAGGAATCATAACTTACCTTCTGCTGAAAGCAACAGGATTATTGGAATATAAGGTCTAACTTAGTTTTCATCTAAAACCAACCTTGCTAATTTGATTCATCCTGGCCTGTATCACGTGTACAATACTGCAATAAAATACAGTAATTGCATATAACCTGATACATAAAATGAGCACAAAAGCTTCCAGAACTATAGAAGAGGAGACTATGCTTCTAAAACTTTCATTAAAATCATCCATGCTGAGATACTCCAAACAAAATATGGCACTCAAACCCCTACCGTACGAATAGCATGAAATTGTGTCACTTGTTTTACAAATATTTCTAAAAGGGACTCTTGACACTCTGGAATCAATGCAAATTCAAGAAGCATGGAGCTTCCCCTCCTTCTGAGGCAGCTCCTTTCACAGGGAGCACTGTAAAGTTACCTTACACAGCAGTGGGGCTGCATTAAGGCCTTTCTCTGTAAAGGGGAGGCAGCTTCTGGTAGCAGCAACTCCAAACACCCCTACAGACACTCTCAGGCTAATGGACCAGTATTTGCTAATTATAGCACACAGAATTCTGTAGACAGTGAAGATTACACTTTGTTCTTACCTGTCTGAACTGCCTGAACTTGACCTACTACAGTACTTACAGACCAGGTAAGGAAACCAAATGTTTGTGCCTTTCATCATTTGGCTGTCAATAGCAAGCTGCTGGGGTCTTACAGAAGTGCATGTCCATCACAGGCTTATCTAACTTAGAGACATAGCTATGCACAGCAGTACAGGTTTGTGGTGCTTTTTTTTTGGCATATGTTTGCTTCCAAAATATTTGGAAGACCAAATAATACTTTGACTACTACAACATCAAAAAATGATGTGCATTACATTTGGATTGCTTAAACTGCAATACTTGCTTTGGTTCTGGCTGCTGCACTTTGCTAATCCACTGGCTCTTCTCCTGGCTTTTCTCCTCACTGCTGTTACAATTTTGTCTCTGAAGGCACCCTAAAAACCATGTGGTGGACTGCAGTACAAGGATTGTGCCAAGGAGAAGACAGGTTACAAACAGAACACTCTTAAAACTATGATTTAAGCTACCCAGGTACTTGTGATAAAATATTAATGCAGTTCCCTTACTCTGGAAAAACACTGCTAGCTGAAGTTCTCAGCTCTTTGTGGTGACTCAGGCAGCCTCTCTGATTCATGAGGCACCTTCTAAGGTGCAGTGCTGGACATGATGGATGAGAAAACATGCCTCATAACTCTCAGGTCTACTATGGTAAAGACTCAGATATGCCATGAATAATAAAGCTCCTCAAAATCTGGAGACACTAAAGTCACTGGCTGAAGTCCAGGTAGAGTCTGGCTACCACCATGTCAAACAGACTCTCAGGTCATGTCTACACTGCAAGGTGAAAGAGGGTCTAAGTTATGCTTAAGGATAGCAGTCTGACATCTCCATCTGCAAGGTCAGCTCTGACCACGGAGATTCCTGGGTCTGTCAGAGTCTAGAAAGTGTAATTGGATTCAAAGAGGAACAAGTAAGATGCAGCTCCTACACCATGATTGTTAGAGGCTGGAGGGAAGGAGGAAGCTGAAAATAAAGATAAATCCCCAAAAAACTGTAAGATTCTCATCTGAAATATAGAGGCTGCCCATCACTCTTCATCAGAAGTCTGTGGTACCTAGATGGTTCTTGGTTAAAGCTACCCACAAACTCAACCAGAATCTATCACAGCTGCAAAGCCTACATGAAAAAGATGAATACTTTAATCCTGACTTATCATGAGGAGAGGATATAATTATGACATAAGTAATAACCTTGTAACACAAACATAGAAGCCCTCTGAAACGAGCTCACCTGGAATCCTTTCGGACTGTTGCTTTTTCAAGGGAAAACATAGTTTGCCTGCTCAAATCACACAGTCCTGTTGTTGGCTCTGCAGATACACCTTCCTTGGCTCCTCTCCTCCTATCAGCAGAGACTTTAAATGGAGAAGGCTGAAGAGAGTGCTCTCCTTGAGTGCTAACAACATCCTGCAGCTTGTTCAACTGTATGCACTTGCTCTGAAGCTCCTTGGTGAGTTCTGCTATGACCTTAGTCTGCATAGCCAGCTGTTCCTGAAGCTCAGCAACATGGTTTTGACTCTCTTGCAACTGCTGATCTTTTCTCTTCAGCTCCTTTTCCAGTTCAAATACCTTGCTGCAGAGAACATCAGCTTGCCCATTGATCACACTGATGCCTAGGCATGGGTCCATCAGAAACTTGTGGCTGGCAGCACAGCCAATAGCAAGGTTTGCCACGTGCCTATTTGGCTGCCTCAGGTGCTTGGGTTTCGCTAATCCGTTCCCCATTTTGTCCAGAGACCTAGGTGGGAAAATAAATCTGCAGTTTTATTTCATTCCTGAAGAAAAAATAAAGTTAAGTCATGGAATGTTGAGCAGTGAATTTAGTAATTAGCTGGCAGCTGAATTTGCCATATGCAACTGTAGTAAACACAGCTGATTTCTTTCATCTTCTCCAGTCCTGCAAGTCAGCAGAGTAAAGGACAAGGAGAAGAGGCAGGGAGTGGTGGTAGAAACAAAGCAAAAGGTCTCACAGTTACTACTTCATTTTTGTGAGTTGAAGACAAGTGCAAGCTCCTTTCAGCCCAACAAAGACAAAACAAACAGTAGGAAGGAAAAAAGCTTGTGCTTGACTGCTGAAGTAAGAAAATTGTTAGAAGCAAAAAATAAAAGTTGGATCACTTCCCCATTGAGGAATAATTACTGTGTAGACTAATTTAATTTAATAGACAGACCAATTTGACCAGTGGGTACATACCTGCCTGGCATAAAGAATATGTGATTAGTAAGTATATATGTTAACACACAGGCAGCTGGCATCATTTCTGCAGCTCACTTACTCATCTAAAAGTGGCTCACATTTGTTAGTACAACTGCTGTAACAGCTGCTGTGGCTGTCAAGGAACAATTATCTTTTTATGGGGAATTACCCCTTTCCATTGGCTACTCATGAAAAGTGACCAGGAAAAAAAATGGTCCCAGGCTCCTGTCAGAACACACCTATGGCTCAAAGAGCACTTGTTGCAAACCATCAGCCTTCAGTAGATTTGCAGTGAAGTCACCCACCTTCTTCCTTGGACACAACCTTTGGCATGTTTCACTGGATCATTTCAGGAGGAGCAAGGGATGATGCTGCTGTTGTGGTCAGGTATCAGCAGACCCAAAGTTTGTCTGCCCCATGGATGAAGGACCCCTTTTTCAGGCTGAACCCCAAGTGATGTGGATTAAGATAATCTCCTTCACCATTTTATTGGAACTGGATAAGAACATGGCCCTGACAAGGTACAAGGTTGATCAGCCAAGCTCCAACAATTTGCTTTTACTTGTTAGTATAACCATACTTTTAACAGATGCACAGCTCTGTTCTGGTTTACAGCCTTCAGTGGGTCAGAACTGAAAGAGCTGACAAGGTACCTCACATTCCAAATCTAGTTTCCTTTAACACAGTCTTTCTTCTCAGCTCTGTCTTGCTTATTGTGACTTTGAATAATATTTTTCATTTGTGCCAATTTCACATATGCATTTTGACAGCTGTTGCTTCAGCCTGTTAACAGGGACACCTCAGTATGTCAGAAATGAAGGGAAATCTGTATTGCACAGGAGAATTTAAACAAATTGCACATCGGGGTACCAAACCAAATAACTCTGAAGAGGGACCTGTGTGTCACTGCACATGGCTTAACCAAAGATCTTAGCTCAGCATGCAACCATATTTAAAAACAACCCCAAACAACAATCAACATAAACAAAAAGTTACAATATAGAGAGGAGATTATGGGAGACACATCATCACAATGTAGCAGTCCCTGCTACTAAATGCAGTGGCAGTCACTGCATTTCAAATCAAAGACATCCCATACACTTTAAAATTATGTATGGCAGAGTGACTGCCCCAAGGCACAGAAAAACCTACTGTTTGGATTGTACCCAGAAACAGAACAAACAACTGTGTGATGTTTGAGGTTCATAATCTATCAGCCTCACTGGAGCGACAAGGTTAGCAGCTTCTGTCTTCCCATTGTATATGCACAGTTAATTGTCAGTGAACAATGGAACAGGCAGTCGGATCTGACAGATCCTTGTTTTCACATCGTGCCCTTAACTGGCCACTTGTGTCGGAAACTCATGTATGTGGCAGGAATCAATAAAAGACTGACAGGTGATTTTGGTAATTCAGCATTACAGTAGCCAATTCTAGCAGAAAACTTAAAGCCTTGCTCCTGACCAGCTTTACCCACAGCTCAGGAGACAAAAGGCACAGCAGGGCATTCATTGCGCTGTGTCTGCCTACAGGGCACCTCACACGCTCCTTCCAGGTCACCGGACAGACGGGGACAGGCACGGGACAGACCCAAAACCCACCCGGGAGAGACGGAGGTGTCCGCGCCCGCCGCGGGATGCTCGGGGATGCTCCGGGG
>VXBC01006761.1:68345-78415 GCA_013399945.1 Ploceus nigricollis | reverse complement strand
GGTTCGGGCGCTGCCCCGCCGCGCGGTACCAGCTCGCCTTCCTGCTGCTGCTGCTGGACGAGCTGCGGGTGAGCACCGGCACCGGGGGGAGTTAGCACCGCCGGGTTAGCACCGGGCCGCTCCCCGCTCACGCCGCCCTGTCCCCGCAGGTGCCGCCCGCCCGCTGCGCACTGTTCGACCCGGCCTTCTCGGCGCGGGAGGCGGCGGCGCTGCGAGCGCTGGGGCTGTGCCTGCTCCCGGAGAATGAGGTGAGGAGGCCCTCGGGTCAGACCGCGGCGATCCGCGGGGCCCGCGGGTAGGGCTCGGCCGTGACGGGCTCGGCGGTTCCCGGGCAGGAAGGGAAACACGGCGTCCAGGGCGCGGCCACGCTGTTCTACATGGTGCACTGCGGGAAGGCCCTGTACAACAACCTGCTATGGAGCAACTGGAGCCCAGCGGCGCTGTCCAAGCTGGTCATCATCGGGAACAGCTTCCGAGGAATCGAGGAGAGGTCTGGGCCCAGCCTGGACAGGCTCTAGTGCCTCCTACCCTGCTTTCCTCTTCTCTGTCCCCCACTTTAATTTTATTGCTTCTGCCAGCAATTTCCCTGTTTTGCACATTTTCGTTGCCATAAAGTTTTCAGTCGTGAGCTCTCTTCCCCCTCTTCTGTCCCACCCCCATGCAGAAAACCTGTCTAAATCCACAGGAATGTTATGCCTAATGTGGACATCTTCTGTTACTGCAGATTGCTGTCCAGAATCTTGGAGAGAGATTATTCTTACATAGCAAAGGTATGAGGCAACAGTTTAACATTATTGTTTCATGTTGACAACACACCTTTTAATGACAAAGGAAATGAACTGCCATTGGAAAGAAGAGGGAGGTTACTTTCAAAACCTTTTTCCTAGACACTATAATATAAAAGCCAATCAGTTTAGGATTGTTGAACATCTGCAGAACATCCTGCACACAGGGGCTGAGGGTAATGTGACACCATTCTCATCCTCACTGGCTCAGCTTTGCAGGAAGGGGCTTCTGCATTTTCTGTAACTTCTTCCCTGAATGATCTTTAGGTCTTGAAAGGAGTGGAGGAAGTGGCACTCCCCAGTCACCCCCGCTACCTGGACACCTTCAATGACACCTCCGTGCACTGGTTTCCCTTGGATAAACTGCAGGAGCTCTCCCCTGAGGTCTGGGACTTCGTGGAGGAGCCAATGTACCAAGATTGTGAGGACCTGGAGATCATCAGGAAGGGGGAGGAAGCTACTGCCAAGTCCTGACCATCCCTGTGGTGGCAGGGCTGGGATCCACATCTCTTCCCATGGAAGCTTCTGTGCAGCTGAGATGGAGCTCAAGGAGCAACTGTGGCATCAGGCTCTGTCCAAAGTGGCAG
Organism: Ploceus nigricollis; assembly: GCA_013399945.1. NCBI lineage: Eukaryota > Metazoa > Chordata > Aves > Passeriformes > Ploceidae > Ploceus > Ploceus nigricollis. The sequence continues at coordinate 77,043 of VXBC01006761.1, read as the reverse complement.
CACCTGAATGCTGAGGTGATGGGACATTTTTGTATTTTATTTAATAAAAAAGTAAAGCTGAGCTTTGACTTATACTCACTGAACTCCAGCAAACTAATTCCACCAAAACCTGCCTTGAGAGCCATTGGCACTGCAGTCACTGCTCTCTGATTCCCTCCCCTTCCATAACAATTCAAGGCCTTTGCATGTTCTACACACCTTTCAAAGCATCAGGAAGGGGAAATTATCTGAGGGGTTTGTAGTGGGAGGTGTTGGGGTCTGGTTCCCAGTAGTGCACACTTGGAAAAAGCTCCCAGCTCTCATTGCTGCTGAGATCAGCTCTTGATCAGTCCTAAGAACAACCAGGTTGGCTCCCTCCAGGAAAAAAAGCCTTAGGGTTCCTTCCCTGACCTCTGCTCTCAACCACTGCAGTCCCACAGCAGAGAGTTGGGACAGGTCCTGGCTGTGTGCAGCAAAGAGGAGCCCACTGTGTGAGGGATGTTGTGGGGCAGTAACTCACTGCCAGCACAAGCTGTGACATCTGCCACTACTCAGGGGACTCAGCTAGGCCAGCCCTCACTGAGCTATTGGAGCAGAGAATGTGATCCCTCCTAACCTGCTGGTAAACCTCTGTCCCAGGTGGCAATTACAAGTGTCAGCACTGCTTGTTCTCCCTTAGCCTGGCTTCCTGGGTCGGGAAGTCTGGCCCTCCATCCTCTCACCACTGCCTGAACAGCTCTTCCAATAAAACCATCCTGGCATCCAGCTCCAGCGTCACTATTTACAAACCTGGAACTTTATTCTAAGGGTTACCCAGAGGCTGTTCCTGGCTGGTGACTCAGTTCTCAGCAGGGCCTCACTTGGCCATGTCAATGAGGCTCTGCAGCGAGGTGAGCACCCGGGTGGTCTCTCCTTGCACCAAGGCCTCACTTGGCCATGTCAATGAGGCTCTGCAGCGAGGTGGGCACCCAGGTCTTCTCCCCTTGCACGAACACCACGCCCCTGTCGATGTAGATGACGATCCTGCCGAAGGTGTAGAGCTGCTTGCCCTCGTGCCGCTTCCCGATGACGGGCATGAAGACGATGTTGTGCTCCTCGGCCTTGGTCTGGATGAGGTCCTTGAAGTTCATGGGCACGGAGCCGGCGGCGGCGCCGATGCCGCGCTGGGCCATGTTCTCGGCCTCGCGCCGCTCCTGCATGGCCTCGTACTGGAAGTCCTTGCGCCGCTCCGTGTGCGTCAGGTACGCGATGTTCTCCCGGGCGCCCGGCTGCATGTACCCACCTGGGGACAGAATGGGAGAACACGGTCCTGAGCTGCTCCCAGAGGGAAGCAGCTCCATCCAGGACACGAATTGGAGTGTGGTGTTCAAGTCTGGGCTCAGATATTGAGTTCTCAGTTTTGGAAAGAGGGCAAATTTCAGGTGCTGTTCCCTTAGGCACGCCCTTCTCTTTTATACAGTGTAACTCCCAGTGAATTCCCAACTATCACTTTCAGGGAGTAGGGAGAATCATGTGGAAGGGAACTGCTATAAAGATAAGGAAAAGAACTGGTACCTCACCATGAAGAAAAAAATACCCAATAATGACAGCTTTAGAAGGCAAGCCCTAAAGGATGATGTCTGACCGACAGGGCAAGGCTGGAGGAGGATCAGTTGCTCAACAGCTCAGGAAGCCACCAAAAATCTGTTTCCACTTCAGTGCAGTCCAGACCTATTGAGCAGCACCTCAGAGGTGTTCTTTAAGGACAGAGCAAGGCAGAGCCCACTGACTTTGACTGCTCATGGGAGTTCCTGCCATGCTGCCAGCAGGGCCATGCCCCAGTCAGCCTCCCAGTGCTGCCAGCCCAGAGCAGCAGAGCCACCCCCACGAGCCACCTACCCACGCTGGAGGACACGGCCCGGTTCATGATGTCAAGGGCTTCATTGAACTTGTCTTTGATGGAGGGATGTGCCAGCACCTGGTCTGAGAACATGGACTTCCAGCCCAGGTACCACTTGGTGATCTCTTCATAGTTGGGGCTGTTACTGAGCCAAGAGCAGAGCACCTGCAGAGCAAGGGACAGGTCAAAGGCAGCACAGGGACATCTGTGCAGGAGAGGCCCCTCTGCCACACAATCCCAGAGTCATTTAACATGGAAGACTCCAAGAGTATTGAGTCCAATGTGTGACCAATCACCCCTTTACCTACCCAGCCCAGAGCACTGAGTGCCACATCCAGGCATTCCTTGGACACCTCCAGGGATGGGAACTCCATCACCTCCCTGGGCAGCCCCTTCCAGTGCCTGACCACTCTTTTTTTCCATGAGGAAATTCCTCCTGATGTCCAACCTGAATCTCCCCTGGCATAATTTACCACTTGGTTTATTACTGTCAGTAAAAGGAACTGTTCCAATGACTACTGAGCTCTGAGTGGGAACCAGCCCAGCTCAGCACCAGGGCAGCAATTCCCGGACAGGAATCACTAAAACACTCCCCAGTTAATCAAACCTCTTTCCTCAGCCCTCAGTGTCTCACCTGCAGCCACTTTGGGAAGAAGTGTTTCTCCAGCAGCCCAACGAGGCTGGAGACAGAAATCATCCCCTCCCAGTCGATCACCCAGTAAAAAGCATCCATGTGCTGCTGGTGAGGGTTGATGATGAGCTCATTCAGACACATTCCTGGGAAAGGAGAGGACAGTTAGAAAGAGCCTCACTCAGTTTTATCCGTGCCCTGACCTCTTTCACTACTAATACACAGAACCTGATCAGCACCTTTTGTTATCCTGAAGGACAGCAGGGACCTTTGGCTGATCCTACCACAAAATGGTGCATTTCCACTTCCAGTGATTACAATTTGCTGCCAGAACTGAGAAACTAAAACCACCTATTTTTTAACCTTTGAGCCTCTTTGCATTACAAAACTCATGGTGAAACATTAGAACAGACCAAGGAATTCAAGAGTAACAGAGAGACATCTTACAGTCTGGTCCTACCTGACAGCTCTCAGATATTCCTACCAGCTAGAGATGGATGATTTATAAAAAATAAGACAGAAAGCCTAGAGAATACCCAGAGTAATTGCTTGTATTTTTCTAATCTTTCTGCCTCTGCACAGGACTGGTAGCAGAAAATCAGAGGCAAGCTTGGTCTAATCTCACTAACAAGAATCTCTGATGTAACACTGGCACCCACATTAGCAAGGATCTTTCCTTTCAGGGGGAAGGTGCCACTGCCAGCACTGTCTGTTGTCTCACCGAGTTTAGGCACGATGTTCTTGACCATGAAAGCCTCCCAGGAGCCAGGAGTGAACACATCCTTCCAGGGCTGAAGGATGAGCTTGGCAGAGGAGTCGCTGGGGTGCCACTTCTGCAGGGCATTGGCCAGCTTGTTGCGGATGGGCGAGTACAGCGGCTCCAGCCGCGCCTGCATCAGCGGCAGCCAGGGGTGGATCCACGAGTGGATCGGCACCGTGTCCGTCAGAGGATTCCAGCTCTCCACCTTGGGGCACAACAGGAAAGATTAACTAAATCCAGCCACCAGCAGCAAGTTTTTTTGAAGCACAAAGAGCTCTGATGCAACCCCTGACTCCTCAAACCATCAGCAGAGGCTGCACACTGGTGTTTGGGAGTTCCAGCTGGAATTCAAACACTGGTTCAGAGCGTGGCTTTGGTCTCCCCAGCCCTCTTCTCTCACCTCCTTCTGCAGCTTGGGGAAGATGAGCTGATCCAGAATGTTATCCAGTATCCACACAGGAACAACGTTCACCCAGCTGTCCAAGAAATCCACCATGGATCCACAGTTCCTCGGCTGCCACCGTGCCACGATGTTCCTGACATATGGCATCCAGATCTCCCACATCAGTCTGGGAAGAAACCCCAAATAAATCAAAGTGAACCTCAAAGCTACAGCCTGGGCCTAAATAAACCAAATGGGAGCTGTTAGTTAAAGCTGATTCTCCTCTGTAGCTGCAAACTGGATTTTAACAGGCCCAGCAAGGGAATCTTCTGGAAAAGCTCCCTTGTGTCTGCTCTTTTCCATCCCTGAGGAAACAGCACAGGAAGATGCTGAACAAAGTACAGATAATTTGTTCTTTACCTGTGGAAAGCATCTGTTGACAGGTCCTGCCCACTGTGGGATAACAGCTGATCGTTTTCCAGAAGGCTCTTCCACTTGGCTATGATCTCCGTGCCATATGTACAGTCCTGGGAATGACAGGGCACAAATGGTCCATATCCTTTCCAATTAATTCCAGCTGGGAGGTGCACAGAGCAGGCTGAGGATGTGCTGAGCACAGCCAGCCTTCTCACCTCCTCTCAGGGCAAGCCAGGAGCTTGCAGTCTTAATTCCAGAATCCCACAATCATTGACATTGGAAAAGAACTCCCAGACCATTGAGCCCAACATGTGACTCCTCCCCACCTTGTCACCAGCCCAGAGCACTGAGTGCCACATCCATAATTTCTTAAATGACTTTCAGTAAAGTCCTGCCAGAGAAAAATCCCACCTTACAGTATTAGTACACCTGCAGGGAGAGAAGAGGGCAGTCTGAACTTTTCCCAGGTGTACACAGAGATCCGGACTCTATCCCAGCCTAAATGGCACTGAGAACAGACTATGCATCTCTGATACCTGACAGACAAACCTCTCCTGCTTTTGCTAAAAAACAACAGCTAGAGATTTTTTTCACCAAATTTTTCATCCCAACACTCATAGGAGATTGGTTTTAGCCTTACAAACTCCTAAATTTTTACCCAGCAAATGTCTGAGAGTGGGGACACCAGAGAGCTTCATTTTGTCTCTTTTCTTTTTCTCCAGACTGATCAGGAATTTAGAATCCCAGAATCACAGACTGGCTTGAAGGGACCTTAAAGCTCATCTCATTCCACCCCCTGCCATGGGCAGGGACACCTCCCACAAGACCAGGACACTTGGGACAAGGTAACAAAGATTACTGGAGCCATCAAGTGAGAACTGCAGATAACTCAAACCAGCACACACCTTGAGGGGATCCCAGTTCTTGAAGTATTCCTTCATGAGAGGATAAACTATGGCCACTGCCAGGTCCACCCTGTCTGACATCCTGTACTCCTCGTAGTACTTGTCCTGCAGGGTCTCAAAGATCTTTGCACACTCATCCAGGGTCAGAGGGTTCTCACAGCCCGGCTGCATCCGCCTCTCACACTCCTCCACCATGTCCAGCACCTTGCTGAGGTTGCTGATGGCCTTCTCCTCGTGGGACAGCACCTCAGCCATCTTCTGGATCTCGTGGCTCAGGTTGACCACCATGTCCCTCTCGTACTGCAGCTGCCGGTCGCTCTGGATGATCTCCTGCTCCGTGATGTCGATGAGCAGCTGCAGGTTGTGCTCCAGCTCGGGCAGGGCAAAGCCCTGGGGCTTGGAGTCCTTGCCCAGGGGCTGCTGGGGGCTGTCATCTGGGATGTTGTGCTTGTGGCTGATCTGGCTGTAGCTGTAATAAACCTTCTGCTCCCGGCCCGTCATGTCGATCACCTGCCAGAGAACAAATTCTCTAACAAAAAACTCTCAGCTTCAAAAAGGAGAAAATCCTGGGCTCCAATTTGAAATCTGGAGATTTCCAAGGACCTTAATTACTCTAGGAGGCTGCTAACATACACTGTATTTGAACAAGGGGATTGCCTCCACAATCAGGCACAAGGAGTTACAACATATAAGAGACAATCTGGAATGAGAGCCAGAAGAAGAATCTCCTCATCTCATCCCAGTTTCATTGAATGATTCTACAAGCAGTGATCTTGCCACTAGTTACTGCACTTAGAACTTTTATAATTTCATTAAGATACTTTAATTTCAGATTCATAATTTGAGTTCCCTTACTGTCCCTTTGAGGTAGAAGATGGTTCAAACACTCCCAAAAAGGACAACTGTGCTTTCAGAAGTGGGTGAGTGTTGATTATGACAAATGTGAAACAATTAAACTTAAATTGCAATTAACCCCCTACACACCTGACATTTAATCTAATTTGTCACCATATCCAGGTGACACAGAGTTATTACATGGCTCAGGGATGAGCTCCATGAGGCTGCACAGGCAGTGCCTAGGACTGGCTTTACTGAGGTTACCGGTGGCTAAAATGTGCTGGTGACACCAAAGGGCCCAAATTGTTCCTCAGGGGTCACCTCTTGGCTTATCAACCTCACCTTGACCTGGGACAGCTCCTTCTGAGGGGCTGCAAGCTGCTTGCTGATCCTGCCCTTGGCTTTCAGCTCTTCCACTGTCTTGTAGCTGTACTTGGGCTTTTTCTTGCCTCCATTCGGGTCCTTCCGCCACTGGCTGAGCTCCTTCTGAAATTCCTGGACAAAAACAGCAGAGTTGTGGTGGCTGCTCTTTGTCACAACCCAAATCTGCTTCTTTTTACAGGAAAATAACCATCAGATCAATGAGGAATTTCTACAGGAAATAAATGGGAAATGGAAAAGCTCATGCCAAACCAGCTCAGATGCTGTAGGCCAGTCATCCACCCTATAGATTAAATGAACAGGATGTTGCTGGTCTTTTTTTTTTTTAATTTAAACAAAAAACAAAGACTATTTATGTGGGGGACTCTTCAAAGGAGGGATTCTTGCAAAGCTACTGAAATAGAGTGAGCCAGAAACAACAAAGAACATTACAGTGACAAGAAAGATCTGCCTAGATGAAATCAACGTGCTCTGTGTTTGGCTTCTTATCTACAATGAGCCCAGTTTTCTCTGACACAGAAATCAAGAAAACTGAATTTTGTACACACAGCCCAGCAGGGAAACAGCAAGAACCCCAGAAATACCTCTTCAGTTTCCTCTTCTGAGTCCACCACAGGGAAGTCCTGCAAGGACTGCGGGGTCCTCTCGGAGCCATAAGCACCCACAGCACCTTTCCCTTTCCTCTGCTTGGCCTCGATGGGATTGATGATTCCTGGCAGGATGGGAATGGGGTCAGCAGGAGCAGTTTGTGTGCTGGGAGACAGCAGAACAGCCAGGCTTTCCCTATGAGTTACCAGATCAGCACCACCACCCTCCCTGGCACTGCCTCCAGCACCGTGGTACTTCCAATATCACCAATTCCCTGTAAAATCACTTCATCCCAGCACACACCAAACTGCCAAAGCACAGCCTTACTCCCAACCACATTTCACTGCCTTTTTATTCTGCCATGTAAAACAGCATCTCCTTTCCTGTGGGATGACCACCTGTGGAATTTACTGCCTTTTTTCTTGCTCTTTTTCTCTTGCAAAATACCCAGAGGAACAAACGACCACAGGTCAGTTTGAACACCCCTGACCCTCACCACAGGGCCCGGATCACTGCCAGGAGAACAGAAGGAAGTTTAAGCCACCTGGGGCTGGCAGCTCTTTAAGGAATCCAACCTCTCCCCCAAACCCCCAGTTAATAATAATAAACCACCAAACACACTGACAGTACCTTGAGCATTCTTCCCCAGACCCCTTCCAGGGACATATCCCATCTTCTGGAGAAGCTTCTGCCCAATTCCTTTAGTGTGTCTCTCCCAGCTGCCAAAATCCACAAAGGACTTGGAGCCCCCTGCGAAGCCTTTCTGGCTGGGCTTGAAATTTCCACCCTGTCAAAAACAAACACACAAAAACCTGCAGCCCTGAGGCTTCAAATAACCAAAGTGTGCAAAATTCCCCTCAGAAGGTTCTTCCCAGAAGTGATTGTGCTGTCCCCACACTGCCCAGCTCACTGGAACCTTGCTTGTGCATCCATGAAGCACCTGTGGAGATTCCTGAAATTCCTCAGATGGGAAAGGAAAACCCTGAAAAAACTCTGGCTGACAACCTGACTGTTCTCAGGGTCCACCACCAGATTTAGCTGAAGCTGATTCCTGATTCTTTCTGGTTTTAACTGAAAAGAAGGGTTTGAGTCTTAATCTATAACATACTTGGATTTGTTCACTCTGTGAAAGTAGAAAAATAAAGTCTCTGAAAGGCAGGAAACCACAGGAATTCTCTTCTTTAAACCTCCATGGACCAAAGGGAATATTGAGAAAAATTATTCCCAATGTCACACAATCACTATATCAATGTACAGTTGTACCAATGATTTATTATTCTGATTTTTGTTTTGTCAATGTATTTTTATCAATGATACAAAATCCAGAGCAAACACTTCCCTTAATGACACATTTGGGTCTCTGGTTTAATTATTCCTCCCATTTTTAGTGCTCTATTACAGTCCCACTGCCCTCGACCACAGCCTGAGTTTCATAAACATAAAACAGAGTAAACTTCCTGGAGAACTCACTGTTTTTAACTTCTTGGGCACAAACTCCTTGGGAATCTCCTCCTGCTTCACGGGCTTCTCATCATCATCCGAGTCCTCGTCCGAGAGCTCCTCGGCCGCCGCCTTCCTCAGCCCAGCGCTCACAAAGCTCACGGGGGCCGAGTAATCCCTGGAGCTGCGACATGAGAGGGAATTCTGCTCATTCCTGCAGAAGCCTGGCGGCTGCTGTGCCTTACACCCCCCAAAAATGGGATATTAAAAGCTGTCGAGCTGCTTAACCCTGCTTTTGCCAGGCAATCCCCGTCCTCCCTCCCGCGCTACAGGGAAAATCTCTACAGGTGACGGGGTCCCGAGGGCAGCCTGGCCCGCGGTGGGCTGCTCGGGTGGGTGTCCACAGCCGGGAAAGACCCAGGGAACGGGGGGAAGCTCCGGGGAACGGGGGGAAGCTCCAGGGAACGGGGGAGCTCCGCGGCCGGGGCAGCTCCTGGGG
>VXBC01006761.1:51107-64021 GCA_013399945.1 Ploceus nigricollis | reverse complement strand
CCTGTCCCCTCCATGGCAGTGCCACTCACTCTGTGCGTGTTGTTGACAACCAGGGGGTCGGGGTGGCCGTAGTTGGGGGGGTTGGCGTAGGGGTCGTAGCCAAGCCTGGCGAGCATGGGGGCGATGTGGGCCATGTCCTGCAGCACATCCCCCGGGATGTGCCCGATCCATTTGGATAACGCCTCCATGTTCACCGGCTTGATCACCTGGTCTGTTGACCTCTCTATCCTGGGGAAAATAAAGGAAAAAAACAAAAGACACAGTGGTTGGGTTTCATGCACGTGCTGGGCTCACACACAACTCGCTGCCACTTCCACAGAGAACCACAGGATGGGACCTTAAATCCCATCCCATCCCATCCCACTCCCTGCCATGGGCACAGACACCTTCCACTATCCCAGGTTGCTCCAAATCCTGTCCCACCTGGCCTTGGGCACTTCCTTGGATGGGGTAGCCACAGCTTCTGTCCCTCACAGCCCTGCTCCAGGGAAGCACACCCTGCCAGGGGGTTCCACAGCCCCAGAGGCTGGGTCCTCCTGTTTAGAATCATGGAATCATAAAGGTTGGAAAAACCCTCTTGGATGAGTGAGTCCAACCATTCCCCCAACACTGCCAAAGCTACCACTGACCCATGTCCCCAGCTGCCACATCCACACAGCTTTTAAATTCCTTCAGGAATGGTGACTCTACTACTGTTCTCTTCCAATGCTTAACTGCCCTTTCAGGGAATTTTCCTTTTTATCTGACCTAAACCTCCTCTGGCACAACTTGAGGCTGTTCCCTCTTTTCCTACGGGGGGATCCATCCATCCGTCCTGCACTGGGACAGGGGGTTTCACCAGGACACCTCTGCTTATCAGAGGAAAACAATGTAAGATGTGTGGGCTGTAGCACAGATACACCCGGTGACCCCTATGAATATTCAAAACCTGATCTAAACAACCTGGACCAATTTACTCTGAGCAAACAGGGAAGTAGAGCTGGCTGCACTTCCAGGGCATCCTGGAAAACTGGAGCAGCTGCACATCCCCTGTGGCTCCTGTGCCCTCACCACCAGGGCACCATCAACTGATACAGAGACTTGGATAATTCCCTTACACGGCTGATTAAATTTTGCTAAGCCTGACTTAAGCCTCCATTTAGAAAAGAAACAGCATTAAAAGAGGAAAAGAAAGTGGGAGAAGGCAAACACCCCCCGCACACGGAGAGGGCAGGAGGGAGTGCTGGGTGTGCCTCCACTGAGCAGGTATTGCTTTTATTCTGCAATACCAACCCCAGACCTGGCAAGAACTGTAGCTCATCATCATTAGCAGCACAACTAATCACACCAAGGAGGCATCTGAGGACGGGTGGAGAAAGAGGCATTAAAGAGCTCACGTTTCAGAGCAAGCAGTTCTTTGCAAATTAGAGACTGAAATAATTTCTGCAGTGTCAAGAGAGATTAAACAGTCACCTGCTCCTGAAATCCTTGCTTGACAAGCTGTTCTGTGGAGTACAACAGATTGGGAGCATTAAAGCCATCTCTTACTCAGGAACACAAACCCCACCGCAGTACAATGTGCTGTCCCTCCTCCCCCAAAATCACCACAAACGTCAGCAACGCGGCTCTGTCCCCAGTTTTAGCCTGCTCTGTGCAATGAAAATACTCCTCGAAAAACTGAGGAAGGAACCGAGACTCACTTGGAAAGGGACACCCCACCGGGCTTCCCGATGAGCTCCTCGTGGTGCAGCACCGTGTCGCTCCAGGAGATGTCCAGGAACCTCATGATGTTGTGCATGGACTGCTCGGGGTGCAGCACCAGCTGCTCGTAGTAGACGGGCAGGCAGCGGGCGCGGCCGATCTCCAGGCACTGGGAATACATCACCTCGATGGCCTTGTTCCACTTGGTCAGGCAGTCCCGGTAGCTGTTCAGGTCGAAGCCGGCGATCGTCACCTTGCGCGTGATCATGGAGTGCACCGAGGCGCGCCCGTCCCGCACCATCAGCAGGAACTTGGAGTTGGGGAACAGCCGGGACAGGTACACGGAGGACTTGAGTGTGAAGGGGTCCTTGTTGCACAGGTACCTGGCGGGCTCGCCGTGCTTGGCGATCACTTCCAGGATGAAGGCCTGCATGGCCGCGTCCAGCACCTGGTCCGTCACCCCCGCCTCGTCCAGGCGCATCTTCTCGCGGCCGGACTTGGACCAGGCCTGGCGCATGGCCAGCACGCGGGGGATGATGCGGGTCTCCTCCCCGCAGCGCACCTCGGGGTGGGCGTCCAGCATGGCCCTCATCAGCGTGGTGCCGCTGCGGGGCACGCCGCCGATGAAGATCAGGGGCATGTCCTTGCTGTACCGGTACTCCACGTGGTTGGCGTCCACCATCACCAGCTCCTCGTTCTCCGGCCTCATCAGCCTGTGCCTCCTCTCGCTCAGGATCTGCTGGCACTCCAGGACCTGCTGCCCGAGGTGCAGGGTCACCATCAGGGCCGCCACCGAGCCCACCAGCAGCAGCACCCTGCGCGTGGTGACCCGCATCCTGCTCTCCTGGGCACAGGCTGGGGGCTTCAGCTCTCCGCTAGCGAGTGTCCAACCCCACGGGCATCTGCAAGAGAACAGCACTGTCAGAGCTGCGGGGCCAGCCCTGCCCTGATGGGATGCTGACACCATCCCAGATTTCATCACTGCCTTCACTTATCAGCACCTCCTTCACTTATCAGCACCTCCCTACACCCAGCAGGTAATTAAAGTCTGCCTCAGTGCACACCCAAAGAGAATTTCTGTTTGTGCTCCCAGAAACACAGGTTTACAGCTGGGGCAAAGCTCCAGGAAGGTTTTGGAGAGGAGGAGCCCTGTATACACAGGGAATCCTTAAAACAAAATCTTTACAGAGAGCCTGTTCCATCCCAGATGAAGTCCAGACCCAAGCTGAGGTTATTCCTCCCAAACCCAAGTCAGCACTCCAGCACCGCTCACGTCAGCCACCTGCATCCTCCCTACATTTTTTTTCAGTTTAGCTGTGTGGTCACAGGGGTGGGGAAAGCTGAAATAAGAGAAACACAAAAGCCTCTCATGCCAGCTTTAAGGGTCTGAGTCAGGAGAAACCGTTAGAATGAAACACTGATAAATCCAACCACCTGAGAGTGAACAGCCACACGCAGCGTTCACCACCCTGCCCTGCCTCAGAAACTGACCTGACAGAGAAATCCGTGAAACTTCATCTGGCACCGAGACTTTTTGGGGTTTTCCACGGCTCAGTAGGACATCCAGCAGGAAGGCTGCAGCTTCTGCAAGTGCCCAGCTCAGCTGCGTGCCCAGAGGGACTCCCGGGAATGCTGGCACTGCTTCCCGCTCCCTCCCCCCGTCCGCCCCAGTTGTGAGTGCAGGTTTTGCAATCCTCCCCTGGGCTCACCCCGGGATTTCCAGTTCTTTGTGATTATGTGGCTGGGGCAGGAGCTGAATGGAGTGGAAGGAACGGGCCGTCCATGGATTCTGTTTTGCTGACAGGCCAAAGAGCTGCTCCAGAAAATCGTCTTCTCCCCTCCACGAAGGAACACGTTGTGCAGCAGCCCATGCAGAGCAGGGAGCAGGCAGGAGAGAGCCTGGAGCTGGGCAGCTTTCCTGCTCCTCCTGCCAGGCACTCAGGGACTCGCTCTGCTCCCCCCTTCCAGTCCCTGACATCCCACTCCACCATCCTGGACTGCTCCCATCCACCCACTGGCTTTTATCCACTCCTGCCCAGGCAGTGCCCTTCTGCCAGCCCAGGGATGCCCTCTCTCAACGCAGCAGCACGGCAACGTCACCACCGAAAGTATTTTTGTGGTCCTTTACTCCCTGGTCCACCCTAACCAGCTGCTTGGTAACACACCTGAAGCTAAACAGCCTCAGCTGCATCCCCAAGTATGAGATAAAGTGGGTGGATTTGTTGGGATGTAGATCAGAGGGACATCCAACAGCTCTGGCATTTTTGCAGCACCAAGCAGAGTCAGAGTCATTAACAAGACAAGTGCTGCTCCTTCCTGCTCTCTTAATCTGTTTCTGTCATGTAAATATATTCAAATGTTCACCCCAAAATAATTGCAAATGCCACAAGACCCATTTCAATGGATGGCAGAGGAGCAGGCAGGATTTAGGGCCAACTGGAATAATTAGGGCAATGCAGACCAAGACAGGCTAATTAACAGCAAAGGCTGCATCGTGAAAGGAGGCTGGAGCACAGAAGTGCTCTGTTCTCCAGGAGAACCAGCTGACAGGGAGCAGTTCCCACCGAGATGCTCCAGCAGCTCTGGCTGAGCTGCAGAGGGAACAAAGGGACTCTCATATTGTATTCGATGGGGCTGCCTGCTGTGCCAGGGGAGGTTCAGGTCAGACATCAGGGGGAATTTCCCCATGGAAAGAGAGGTCAGGCCTTGGGAGGAGCTGCCCAGGGAGGTGGTGGAGTCCCCATCCCTGGAGGTGTCCATGGAACACCTGGACGTGGCACTCAGCACTCTGAGCTGGTGACAAGGTGGGGACCGGGCACAGGTTGGACTCAGGCTGGATGGTCTGGGAGGGCTTTTCCAACCTGAATGATCCTGGAATTCTGGGAATCCCTGGGGACTACCCTGCCTGTCCAGCAGGCAGGGACACAGCCCCCACTGCTCCCACCCAACGCCACCAGCATGGGAAGCTCCCATTCCGTGTGGGGAGTGGGAAAGGCAGGTGCCCACAGGAGCATGGCTTCTCCCCACTGCTGAGCTCTGGACTCTGGCTCTGCCCCTGCAGGGCAGCCCTTGGCCCCAGGAGGGCTGGAATGGGACAAACCTCTCAGTTGGGATCACCCTGGGTTCACCCCAATGTGCTGGGAGGGCTGAACAACACCCAGATCGTGCCTGGCTGTGGGCCGGGGGCAACCACAAACGGCCCAGCTGGTTCTCAGCTCTTTTGTGCAATTCTCCACTGAGAATTTCCTAAAATTTATGGGCCTCATTAGTCTGTGAGGGAAGATAGATGGGTCATTTCCTCCCCAGCCACACTGTACTGGAATCATGGTGTAATTAGGTGCAGGGCTGTCTGAGCAGAGACAGCCCTTCCAGAGACAACACCCTTTCAGATGCCCAAGCTGGCTCTGAGATCTTCCCACTCCAGCAGAAATTAGGGAGCTCTCAGAGGCTACTCTGGCAGGGAATGGTGACATGGGAGCAGAAATCAAAGTGCCAGCAGCAATCCAGGGCTGAAGCCCTGAGTGCAGCTTGGACATGGCAGGACAGGGATGTGACACAGGGCCAGGGGCTCTATCCCTGGCCAGCATCAGGGCAAGGCTGGCACCCAGAGCATGGGGGAGGATGGGAACCAGTGGGGACAGTGACAGCAGAGTGACAAGAGGTCCTACAGGCAGCAGGTCTTCCCTATTCCCATGCTGATGGGACTTGAGCATGAACAAGGCCGACACTGTGTCGAGCCAGTTTGTGAAAACAACACAGGATCAACAGGGCACAGTGGTGGTGTGGACAGACGTGCAACATCATCAGACAGATGTGCAGCAGCCACTCAGCATCCCAGGGGAGCCACACATCCAGCTGCTTGCTCTTACCTTTTCCCCGTACGGTCATGGTGCTGCTAGTTGAGCTTCATGCTGAACCACTGGCCACCAAAACACCTGATGGGGAAAAGAAGCCACAGTGTTGATTTGTTTATTTAGCACACACATCTGCTCTCCTCCTCAGCACCTTCCCCTCCTCCCCACAGCCTCCTCTGAGCCCCAGGGAAAGGTGTTCCTGCTGGAGCTGGTGGCCCCAGCTGGACTTGGCACACCTGCCCTGAGACACCAGCACTGTTCACAGAGCACAGCCAAGCCAGGACACACAGAGGGAGGCAGCAGGGCAGCTGCTCTTTTAGGAAATGCAGCCTCCTGAAGAGGCCTCAGGGGGACCCGAGCAGCCTGGATGTTTAAAGCTCAGGGGATGACAATCCAACTGGGCACAATTCCAGCACACACTGACCCGCACAACAGCCTTGACCAGAGGAAGCAGCTCCAGACTCGCCTGCTGGAAATGCTGAAATCAGGCACACGTCAGACTATGACCAGAGCCCCCAAATCAGTGACAGTGAAAGGAGACAGAGCCCAGAGGACCTGCAGGCCTGGCAGGACCTCCCGGCTCCAGCCCAAGGAACAAAGCTCTCTCCAGCCTCACCACCTGCCAAGGCAGCAGCACCAACCCTGCACAGCATGGAAATCCCTCCAGGTTGGGAACCAAACCCCTGGACACCGAGCTTCCCACAACAACTGCTCCATGCCAGGGAGCCCAGCAGCCTTGGCTGAAGCCATCCTGCAAGCACAGAGAATCCTGGGGACAGTCTGGGACACGGAACTGCAGCAGAGCTCCCTGAGAGGCCAGGACGTGGAGGATCACCAGATGTCACTCTGCTCCCAGGATCACAGCATGGACATGGGACCATCATGGGGTCACTGCTGCTGGGACACTCCCAGTCAGCTCCCCCTGGCTGCACAGCAGGTCCCGGCCTCGCAGGATGTTCCTGAGAACATTTCCAGTAGCGACACTAATGGCTATTCCAGTCTCCTCTCCTGCCATCGAGTGTCACCAGCCCCTCCATCTCAGCACTAAGGAGAAACCAGAGGGAAACTCCACCCAGCAGGAACTCTACAAGGGCTTATCCGCAGTGCAGGCGCTTCCCTGCGAGGCTTCCTGCTCAGCCTGGCCTCTGTGGACTACAGGATTCCAGCTCCAGACCAGGCTGCAGCTCCACAGAGCATCCCTGGATGTGCTTCTGCAGAGCCCGAAGCGCTGAGGTGCAGGGACAGAGATGGTCCAACAGCCCACCCGACTCACCCTGCTCCAGAAGCGGCTCCAGCTCCTGCCCGGGCACGGATACACGGACAGACACACAGGCACACACTTGTTTGTGACTTCCTTCCTGATGCTGTGCAGGGCGTCACCACCAGCTGGGCTCCAACAGCTCCAACCGAAACCCCGACCAAAACCCCCGAGTGAAACCCCTGACCTTGGCACCTGCGCTGGGAACGGGTAAAAACCACCCCCGGAACAGCCCCTGTGCCGGCACAGCACCCTCGGCAGTGAGGAAACACCATTTGTTAAAGTGTTACAAACAACCAGAGAAACAGTTTCTATGAGAAGCCCCATATGACCAAAAGCTGTATTTTTCTTTAAACCATTCTCAGAAATGATTGTCATTAAGTGCAGCCTCCCCAAAAGACGTAGGTGTGGCCTGGAAAATTTGAGCTCAATTTGTTTGTTGGTGCTTAATAAAGGGATGAGGATCTGCAGGCGCCCTTGTGGCGGAACAGCAGCAGAAACTGTGGTCAGCAAGAAATGTCCCAACATATCCAACTCACATCTTTACAAATCAGCAATATTTAATTACTGAATTGATAGTCTCCAGTTCATTTACAAAAATAAACACAGCTTGCCTGAGGGCCACTGCTTCATCCCAACCTGAGCTCAGTCCAACGCTGGCACTGCTGATGGCAGCTCTGCTCCTCCTGGGTGCTCCTGCTGGCAACTTGTACAGCACATTCCCAAACACTTCCCAAGTATCTCTCTTAGCAGGACTGGAATGCAGCAAGCATGGAGCATGGAGCACGGGGCCAGCCCCAATCTCCACCAGGAGCACACAGAGGCACCACGGGGGTGGCTGTGGTCACTGAGTGCAGCGTCAGCCCTGTTGCACAATCCTCAGCTCGTGCTCCTCCACCCCAGCACTGCACAGACCGGGATCGATCCCACGGGACAGTGGGAACAGAGTCCAACCCACCCACCCCAGTGGTGGGACAGGGGCTCTGCACCTACCTCTGCTGCAGGTGTGCCATGGCCCTAAGCCTTGGAGAGAAGATATGAAAATTAAGCTGCAGCACTCAAAAAAAACCCCCACAACAAAAAAGAAGCTGCTGTCAGTCACCACGTGGCAAGAGCAGCACCACCGAGAGCAGGATGGGTTTGGTGACTAAAACTGAAGCTGCACTGCAGGTCATGAACCCAGGGCATCCACTGGAACAGAGGCTAATTCCAGTGAAAACGCAACCAATCCCAACAAAAACACCTGGAGTCTGGAGCACTTTGGAGTTCTGTGTCTCTTGGAAAATCCCCAAACAGCACTGACACCCCTGTGGTTTACACTTGCACTGCTGCCATCATCCCAGGGAAAACTAACAGTCAAAAGAGTTCAGAGATGAGTTCAAGCAGCCACCTCAGCACCCAAACCACACAGAGGCTGCTCCAGCTGCATCTTAGCACCCAACAGGCTCAGGGGGCAAAGGGGAATTTATTCTCACTGCTGAGTTCCTAAAAAAATAAACCAGCAGAACCTGCTACCCCGAGGATTAAGGCAGCGTGTGCCAGCTTCACTTTCTGGCTGAGAAAAGCCTGCAAGGTGAGAGCCCTGAGCCACACCAATCATTCCAGCTGAGCATCCTTGCCCTGCATCCCAAAGAGCCCAGCCAGGATAGGGGCATTGTGTGCCAGCCAGCTGCAACAGGATCTAAATCACATCAGCAGAGAATCCACAGACATTTCACAGCACAAACAGACTGTTGGTTTATCGCCTCAAGGCTGTTATGATTAGCAAAACATTTTATTATCCTGCTCAATGGTACAATGTTCCTCAAACAATAAAAATCCCACCAATTTACAGTAAACCCCCTCCGCCCATCCCCTGTTCCAAGCACGGCAACAACGTTTTATCGTCGGGAGATGGAAACCTCAGCACTCACCCTGCCAACCTCGCAGGGACACAGCCTTCAGCTCAGAGTGGCAGATTAATTATGGAATGCCCAAGGGGAAAGCTGCTGGCAGGACACTGGGATGGAGGCACCTTCCCACTGCCCTGCACCTGGCACTGTGTCCCTGCACAGCAGCGAGGTTCCAGCACGTCAGACACGCTTGTGCTGAAATGGGACACGAGCTCTGCACTTCAGAGGGAGCTCCTGACTTTTAATTAACACACAGAGCTTCACCCTTTCTTAATTACTCTGCAGTTGCTGCCTCAGGGGGACAAAGGCAAAGCCAGCACAGGTCAATGTGATGATGATGGTGACACTCCCACGCTGGTTCCCCTTGTGCCCTGACCAGTGACTCCACTGTCCTGCTGGAGGATGGGGCTCTGGGAAAGCACTGAGCTCTCCCCCAGCTCCTCTTGCCCAGGGAAGCTGTGGCTGCCCCAT
The DNA here is from genome assembly GCA_013399945.1 of Ploceus nigricollis. NCBI lineage: Eukaryota > Metazoa > Chordata > Aves > Passeriformes > Ploceidae > Ploceus > Ploceus nigricollis. The sequence continues at coordinate 54,866 of VXBC01006761.1, read as the reverse complement.
CCCTGGGAGTGTCCAAGGCCAGGCTGGATAGAGCTCTGAGCAACCCAGTCTAGTGGAAGGTGTCCCTGCCCATGGAAGGGGGGTGGAACTAGAAGATCTTTAAGATCCCTTCCAACACAAACCATTCCATGATTCTGTGATGATTCTATGATTCCTCTCCATGCCTCTGATCAAGTCCCTCCAACTCTCAGCCCTCGTCCAGGGTATGTCCTGGGGATCCCCATGGGAGAGGGGCACTGGGCAAGGGGAGCCAGGGGTTGCAGCCCCCCTGTTCACTCACCATGCTTGATGCAAACACAGCTCTTCCCTCACAAAACTGCACAAATATTCCCTTGCAGGAATGTGGGTGGTCAGAGCCTGCCATACAACAGGGAGGAAGAGAAGTCAGAAGAACTGCTAGAAAAAACACCAAGTATCTTCAAAAAATATTTTCTCAATCCACACGCCAAGCCCTAAGTCTCAACAAGCTCCATTCTTGCATGCACAAAGATCAGGATCTGCAAATAAAAAATTGTTTCTGCAAGACAAACCCCAAAACCTCAAATTTGCTTAAGAAACAAAATCAAAGTGTTTTATTTCCCCATGCAGCAGCAGCAGCAGCAGCAGCAGCCCTGGAGGCACTGCCTCAGGGCAGGGCAGGGCAGCAAGGACGGTGCCACTGCTCACCCTCCAGGCAGGAAGGGGAGAGGGGACACTGCTCCCCATCTTCCCCAGCTCTTCTGCTCCTTCTTGTCCTGTTTCCTGCAGCTCCCACAGGAGCACAGTCCCGAGCACGGACCAGCCCCAGGATCTCCAGCAATGCCCAGCCATGCTCGGCACAATGGATGCCATAAAGACAAGCACTTGGCGTCTCCACAAAGCCAGAAACTTTGGGAAGCACCAGCACCCACTTCAGCAATGTGTGTGTGTGGCCTCCCACTCCCAGCCCCAGCGAGGACGGACAGTGACCACTCCCAAGCCCTGGCATGGGTGAAACCACCGATGGAAGAAACAGAACCGGGTCCTTCCGAGCCTGCGCCAGTGCTGCCTCGTCAGCCAAACCACCCTGCACGGCACATCCGAGCGCCTTCCTGTCTGCACCAGCCCAGCTGGGAGCCCTGCTCCTCCTCTGCTGCCACTTGCATCTGCAAACGCTGGGCCACCAAGGCCTGTGCCTATGCCCTGAGTGCTGGCCTGCAGCCAGCTGTGAGCACAGCTGCCCGAGGCGGGGGTGGCTGCTTTCCCACCCCCCTTGCAGCTCAGCCACTGCCGGCAACAGCTGCTCACACCACAGGATCCCTCCCAGCACCGAGCAGGAGCAGGAGTGCTGAAAAAGCTTTCCCTGCCCCAGCACAGCAGCCTGCAGCTCCGGAGCCAACATGCCCGTGGCCATTCCTCCGTGGAGGAGCACCTGCATGCTTCAGCCCCTTCAGAGCCCCCAGTCTCAGTCTGGGGTCACTGCCTGGGAATGCGCGGTGGGAAGCAGCCGCTTGCTTCACTTCCGAGCGCTGCACGTTGAGCAACCCCCGCTGCTGCTCTTGTTTGATGTCCCTGGGAGGGGACAAGGGGCTCCTGTGGCAGGGCCACCCTCCTGCCTGCACTCACAGCGTGAGGCACCACAGCACAGACTGGGGACGAAAAGGGGGCAAAAAGGCATCGTTCACCTTGAGAAGGGAAATCTTTGAGAGAATTCCTGCAGGAATTCTGGAGGCAGACAGGGCTTGGAAAACAGAGTGAACCAAAGCAGGCAGCCAACACCAGGGCAAGCTTCTCCTGGGTTCTGTGTGCCCGCTGCCTGTGGAATCTGGAGGGAAACGTGCTCGGCCAAGGCATGAGCCTGAGCTTCCTCAAGGCATCACAAATTCATCACAAGGCGCATCTGCACGGTGCCAAATAAAACCACCTGCTGGGGGTTTGTTTTCTCTCTCCAAAAATCTTCTTGACAGTCCCCGCGTTTTAACAGCGCTCCTGCCATCCCACACATCCCCAAAGGCTCAGCCTACCCGTAATGCAAACTGCCTTTGGAAAAAGCTCCCTAAAATAGCGACAGAAATTACTAATACAGTTTGTAAAACCTACAGGCAGAGGATGGCCGTGGCATGAGCCTGCCTGTGCTGGTGAGCCCACCAGTGTCCTGCAGAGACCCCAGGCCTCAGCCTGCCACATCCCCTCGCAGTGAAGCCCCCCAGTGCCAGCTGCTGTGGGCAATGCTGGGGAGAACTCACACACTGCCCAGTTCAGTTGCTGTCCCCCAAATTCTGGGCTGCCTCCCTCGTGTGACTCCACACAGACCCTGGGCTCCCCTCAGGCTCTGCAGCACAGCTGCTCCTGTGGTGCCACATGCAGCAGCCTCGGGGCACCAGCTGCCACCAGCAGCGATGGCAAACCCCGCTCGCAGGCACCCGCGTTGGCACTTGACAGCTCCCCACGAGCACCCTGCAGCATTCCCACAAAACACACAGCAAATCTGGAAACCTGTTGGCACCAATCATTTGGATCTCCCCACTCACCGTTGCTCGGTGCCTGAGCAGGAGGGAGCAGCACGGCTGTGCCGAGGGGGGAGTCCAAGCAGCCGGCGGGGCCTGGCACAGGGAGGAGTCTGAAGGGGTTTCAAGCTGTGAGATGACTTTTGGACAGAGCCCGAGCATGCAAACAAACACAGAGAGGGACAGAGCAAAGGCCTCTGTGATGCAAACCATCCCCTGCCTGCAGAGGAGGGCAGCCCAGCTCATGCTGCTGGCCTCGGTGCCAGCAACTCCAGCCACGAGTCCCAAGGAACTTGAGCTGGACAAAGCATGGATGTCACATCCCTGCCATGCAGGGCACAGTAACACATGGGCACTGCCAGGAGAGTGCCAGTGCTTGGCATGGGCTGCAAGGTACCAACGCAGCTGCTCAGGAGATCTTCTGCACCCCCTGCCAAGGGACCCACACCCCACAGCCACCCCAACCTCGGTGCTGCCAACACCTCTCAAGCCTCAGCAGAGGCTGACACTGCCCGAGACCCAAAGGTGCAGCCTCTCACTGGGCACCCACCCTGCCCAGGCCACCACACTCATCCTGGTAGAGGAGGGCAGTCCCAACCCCGGCTGAGCTCTGGACAGATGGACAGCCCCAGCCCAGGGGTGCCTCTGTGTATGGCAGTGCTCAGGTTATGGGGGCACAGCTTTGTGCTGGGCTGCCAGAGGGGTGCCCTGGGAGGGGGGAGAGGGGACTGTGTGCCAAACAGCAGAATGGGAGAACAAAGGTACGAGGAGGACCCTGTGCTGAGCACCTTGTCCCACCTGCCGTGCATCCTGCGCTGCGTTCTGTGCACTGAGCACCCTGTGGCCACCTCAGCACACCCTTCAGTGCCCTGAGCACCCTGTGGCCACCTCAGCACACCCTGCAGTGCCCTGAGCACCCTGTGGCTACCTCAGCACACCCTACAGTGCGCTGAGCACCCTGTGGCCACCTCAGCACACCCAGCAGTGCACTGAGCACCCTGCACCCAGCACCACTCTCTGAACCGAGCACTGAGCATCCTGCGCTGAACGCCCTGTACTGGGCACCCAGCGCTACTCTGAGCACCCCGCACCGAACACCGAGCACGGAGGACCGCTCTGTGCCCGCAGCACCGCACACCCAGCATCGCTCCGTGTCCCCAGCGCCGAACATCCTGCACCGTTCCGATCACGCATCACCGCCCGGTGTCCCCAGCACCGCGCACCGCGCACCCCCCGCACTGCGCACCGAGCATCCTCCGCCGCTCCGCGCCCCGTTCGCTTCGCCCGCGCCACC
>VXBC01006761.1:8606-24571 GCA_013399945.1 Ploceus nigricollis | reverse complement strand
GATTGAGGGATGGGGATTGAGGGATGGGGATTGAGGGATGGATGTTGAGTGGTGGTTCAGTCCTTGCACACCTCTGAATGCCATTTCTGTGCAGGTGATTCCCTCATCCAGGAGGGGAAGATGAGGCTGATGAAATCCAATCTCCTCTTCAGTCTGACCGGGATAATTCACCATGAGCTAAGCAAAAGGGAATTATTATTAAATGCAAATAAAAGTTAAATAAAGCTGCTTGGGAGCTGCTCTGTGATGGACCATCCACATCAATCAGGGGGAAATCCATCACTGGAACTCCTGCTCAGGTGTCCAGAGCTGCCCAGACCCTCGTTACCTCCCTGTTAATGGGGACAGTGCTGACACCGTGGGGGATGTGGAGGGGACTCACAGCTCTGACACAGCCTGGGGACAGCTCAGTGGGGTGCGCAGGGGGACAAGGGGGGCAATGGGGTCCAACCCACAGCAAGGAGCCATGGAACATGCTGGTGTTTGTACTCCTCTGTAAGCCACCCACCAATCCCTGGGCTGACAGAGATGTATTTTTAGCTGCTGCAGCACAATTAAGTCTTCTCGTTAGTCTCAGGAGGAGAAGGAGGCTGTTGGTTTACTTGCAAATGCTTGAGGTAATTCTCTAATGGCTCCTCCACCATTACACAGACTCTGTTTTCCATCTCTTATCATATGTAATCCCTAATGATTCCTCCGTTATGTCCTGTTTTATTAAAGCACCATTGAACTATAGCCTATTGATTTAGATTTCACAGACAATTGAAATTTAAATTGACTCCAAATTGAATGTCTCCATGCAATCTGTGTTCTGCACTAAAGATAGATAAAATGCTTCTATTTTTGATAACAACTTATAGCAGAGGCACATTTTAATTTCAGGAAGCACAGAAGGGTGTCAGGATTTCCATGACAATGGCAGGTGGCCAGGTGGCAGCAGGTTCCTGACCCCTCTGGGCACTTGCTGTCCCACGGGGGCTCGGAGGGAGCAGCAGGGCAGCGTGCACGTGGTCATTTGTGTTGGATTTAGAGAAAAATGGGACTTAACGCCATGAAGGCTGCGGCTGGGGAATTCTTGGAGGGCTTTTGATTTCCTGAGCACCAGCTGAGCCACCCATGCTGGCTGCCCGAGGTGCCAGTGGGTGCCTGGCCCCGGGATGCTTTTCACAAACCACAGAACCATGGAATCCCAGACTGCTTTGGCTTGGAAGGGAGCTTGAATCCCTCTCATTGCACTTCTTGCCAGTGCTGCTGAGGGACACCAGGGGATGCTCCAGCTCCTGTCCCCAGCAGGGGCTGTGGGGATCACCCTTCCTGGCAGGGCTGTATCCATCAGCCAATGAACAGCTCATTGCAGGCTGGAATTATCTCTGCTGGCATTGGGGTCAGCTCTAACACAGATATTATTCCCAGCAGGAGGCACATGAGCAGAGCTGGTGGCAGAACTCTTGGTTTTTTACACCAGAGCTCCTGGGAGGGGGAGGAGCAGGGTGTGGAGCTGCAGGGATGGCCACACTCACCCCGTGCTCCGAGGGGACACCCAGAGATGGGCACAGGGAGTGAGGAGTCACAGTGCCAGGGGTGGGCACAGCTCCTGTGTGCTCCTGGCAATGGGCTCCTGCCCCAGCCAGAGCTGGATTAACCCTTAATTTGGTGACTAAAACCTGGAAGACATTTGGGGTCTGGTGGGGTTTCCCCTCTGGTGCTGTGTCTGCACACTCTGTGTTGGTTCTGCTCTACGTGTGCTGCCAGTGGGATCCTTGAGAGTGTCCTGAGCAGGGCCAGCAGCTGGGCTGATCATCCTTGTGAGTCCGTTCCAACTCCAGGTATTAGGAGAATATTCTTCCCTGTGAGCAAGGTGAGGCCCTGGCACAGGGTGCCCAGAGAAGCTGTGGCTGCCCCAGGATCCCTGGAAGGTCAGGTTGGATGAGCTTGGAGCAACCTGGGGCAGTGGAAGGTGTCCCTGCCCATGGCAGGGGGTGGCACTGGATGAGCTTTAAGGCCCTTTCCAAGCCAGGCCATTCCAGAATTTCCCAGCCATGGGGGCTGTGTGTGGGACCAGCGCGTCCTCCAGGGGTGGAGAGGTGAAAACACCTAAAAAAACCTGCTGGCATTGGTGCTGCCCACCTGGAAGGACAAAACCCCCCCAAACACCTCTGCTGAAACCCACCTGCCTTCGAAACCCACCTAAATTCCTACAGCCAGAGCTGTCACCCAATTTCTCCAGGCACCGTGGTTTCCTCCGAATGATAGACAGTAATTAAAACTCAGCTAATAACCTTCTCACTCCTGACATTTCTACAGGGGTTTTCTTCACCATTATCTACATATAGATTAAAAATTGTAATTGGACCAGAGATAGGGTTAGAAAAATCCACCCCCTTCCCACTGATCGTTTGCTGCTGAGTGACACTTGGAAATTTTATTTAATCTGAGGAAAATTGAGTTGAACTCCAGTAAAAGTTGAGCTAACGTGAAGCACCTGCGTTGGGTAGGAAATACACTTGGCTGAGGGATGAAAGGAAAGGGTGGGAAAGGGGGTGGAGCAGCAACAAGGATCACATTGATGTTTCCATACAAAAAAAAAGGGAAAAAATGGAAGAATTGATGGTGTTGGCAGCACCAGGTGCTTTAAAGATTCATTGGGAACAGCCAGTCAGGCTGAGAATGAATCCAGCCTCACCCAGCAGTTCCCAAACTCTTGCCATGCTATCCCATGGCTCACGTTTCCCTGGAATGCCCAGGTGCCCCCTGGGCATCCCGGGAAAGCAAAGATCCTGTGAATTCCGTGCCCATCCCAACCCCACGATGACTACAGACACTTAATTATGACCTCAATAATTATTATACCAAGGAATTAGTAATGGGATAATGACAGCATTTATTGGAAGCGGTGACATATTAACTAAGCGGGGCAGTATTAATTGCAACGGTGAATTATTCTCATTGCCACTATTTCAATTCTTGTTTTGTCACTATTACATTTATGACAGCAATAATTACATCTCTAAAATACTCATTATTGGGAGATATACAGAATAAGTCTGGATAAATGCAGCAATTAAGGGATAATGCTCCTGGTGGGGAGTTGAGGAGCAAGAAATGGCTTTTTAGGCTGGTTTTAAGGGCTCTCCTGATGGAGGTGACCTTTCACAGGATGAAGGCTTGGCACGGGGGAAGCATCCTTGTTGGCACAGGGATCACATTGCCCCAAGAGCCCAGGGAGGCCTGAGCTCCTGGAGATGGTCTGAGCTGGGATGTCTGGGGGTGTTTCCATGAGCAGAGGTGCCCAGGGGTGCCACTCTGGGGGTCCCTGTGCCTTGGGGTGCCCGGGAAAGATCATTGAGGTCATCAAATCCAACCATCAGCCCAGACCCACCACCCTGCTCACCGCTAACCTGTGTCCCCAAGGGCCACATCCAACACGTTTTCTGAACACCTCCAGGTGTCCAGGGATGGGGACACCACCACCCCCTTCCAGTGCCTGACCACCTTTTCCATGCAGAAATTCTTCCTGAGGCTGTTTCCTCTTCTCCTGTTTTTTGTTTGGGAGAAGAGCCCGATCCCTACATGGCTCCAACTCCCAGGGAGCTGCAGAGAGCAAAAAGCTCTCCCCCCCACAGTCCATGCTGCTTCTCGACCCAATTCCTTCTCCTGTGCTTGTCTCCAGGAGCCAGAACAAGGATGTTTCTCCCGGAAAGTGCTGTCCCCTCTTTCCTCCAGCTGCATCTTGTCCTTTCGCTATTCCCAGCAATCTTTGGCTGGCTTCTCCGGCTCTCGGGGTCGCTGACATCCACAGCAGTCCCCGCTGCTCTGCCTTGCCCAGGTGTGCCGGCGCGGCGGTGTCGCGGCGTGTCCCCACACGGTGTCCCTCTTCCCCCGCGGCACGGCCGCATCCCGCCCCGCCAGCGCCGCCATCCATCACGGCCGACCCGCCGCTCCTCCCGCAGACAATGAGGGGAAATCGGGGCTTTTCAGGAGCGCCACTTTGTTGTTTGTACAAAGGAGTTGGGCTGTTAACACGTGTAAGGTAATGGGATCCCCCCCGGCTGCGCGGGGCTCTGCCTGATGGATTACCCACCCCATTCATCTAAATTATGTCACAGGCAATGAGCAACTTGCTTCATCTGCCCAAAGCCGAGGCCGGGGTGGCAGCGCTGACACGCTCCGGCGCTCACGGTCACCGCGGGACAGCCCTGTCCCCGCCGTCCTGCCCGGCACCTTCCAGTGCCACATCGGGGTCGCAGCCCCCGAGCAGCGCCCGGGGCGCGGGGCGGGTGCCGGACCCCAGGAGGTGCTGCTGGTGTGGGTGTGGGCAGGGTGGGGGGCGTGGGTCCTGCCCCGGCTCTGGCACAGAGAGTCCCTGTGGTTTTCCAGGCATTCCAGGGCTTAAAGGAGCTTCTAGAAGAGATGGAGAGCGGCATGGGCAGGTAGTGATAAGAAAAAAGGAGATGGTTTTAAACTAAAAGAGAAGAGATTTAGATTTGATGTGGGGAAGGAGCTCAGAGGGCAGTGAGGGCCTGGCACAGGGTGCCCAGAGAAGCTGTAGATGCCCCACCCCTGAAGTGCTCAAGGCCAGGCTGGACAGGGCTTGGAGTAAATTGATCCAGTGCAAGGTGAAGAATTTCTTCTTCTCAGTGGAGAATTTCTTCCTCTCACCCACGTCAGCTCCCAGCTGCACAGAATCCCCAGGGATCTCACCAGTGGCAGTAAATTGGGTCCATCCCTGCTCCCACGTCCCACGCTGGAGCTCACCCAAAGGAAGAATCAAACTGGCTTATTTTAGAGATGAAGAAAGGAAGGAGAGAAGGGAGAGGACCCAATTTTCCTCCCAATTTGGTGCCACGCTGACGCCTGGAGATGGTTTCTAATTTGACAAGGCCGTTGGTCCTGCAGTGATGGTGTTTGACTAATGACAGGATGAACTCTCTGTCGGTGCTCCTGCACTGGAATAGCCCTGGGCAATCACCCAGCCACATGTTCCAAATGTGGCAAAGGAAATTGTCTAATAAAGCAATAAAGTGAGGGACTCACTAAATGATTTGTCTTTTAACTATTGTAATGGATTTTTTTTTTTAACATTGTTTTATGTTGGAATACAAAAAATTATTACAAGTAATTAGAGTCATTTTGATTCAAATCTCTGCTTGGGCTTGACATATTTTGCATACTTCCACCCCATATAACAAGTCAGCTCATAAAAATGCAGGCAGCTCGGAGCGTGGCGGCTCAGGCGAGAGCTGGGGTTGTCTAAACCACCATCAGATGCCTTTGCCTCAGCCAGGGGAGGGAGGGGGGGATGCAGCACCACGTAAATTTATTTTGACTCATTAGGGAGCAAGGAAGGAGCGAGTTCTGCATCGCCACGGAGCCGCAGCGTCACCGCTCCCCTGGCACTGGCACGGCTCCCAGCACAGCTCCCCGGGCACCCACACCCCCAGGAACCAGCCTGGCAGGGGAAGGGTGGGTGTTTCACCCTGGTTCCTCAGTGCTGTGAGTGTGCACAGGCACAGGGAGGCTCTGAGCAGGGGTTTGTCCACCCTGCCTAAAGCAGGAGTGTTCAAGCATGAAACTTTGGATCTTGGGGGTGCTTGACGGGCACCCTCTCCCCACTTTTTCTTCCCTGGGGTGATCATGGGCTCATCAGCATTTTAATAACAGATGGAGTCACAAGTGGCACAGACACCCATCAGCCTGGCACACACAACACCAAGGGCACCGCTGCCCGTGGCATTGGCCAGCCAGGAGTGTTGTGCCCAGGGAAGAGGGAGAGCTCAGAGTCAGAGTGGATTTCTGAAGGCAGCACTCAGCCTCTTCAGGAGGAGTTCAGCACAGGGCAGGGCCACCTCTAGAGGTGGCAGGAACAGGTTGGTTGTACTCCAGCAGCCAGGGTGGTGCTGTTCCCTGTGCCCCACTTCCCACCTGGCTCTGGCACAGCCCCGGGCTCTGCCCTCCTGCCCAGCACAGCCTGGACCAAGCAGAACTGAGCTCCACATCCCTGAGGGGTGTCACAGCAGCAGCAATGGGCTCAGTCCCAGAGGACTGGGAGGTCAGACAGGAGGGCTCAGTGCCAGGCTCTGTGCCAGGCTGCCAAACTTAGCCCTCAGACTCTGGGAAACCCCTGAGGATGGCTGAGAGGCTGTGTGGTGCCCATGCCAGGGCTGGTGGGGCTGCTTGGATCTGTGTGCCAGAGAGGAGATGGTGCCATCCAGCTGAGTCCAAACCCTGCTTGGACCCCCAGGAGTGTGCCAGAGAAGAGATGGTGCCCTCCAGCTGGGTCCAAACCCTGCTTGGACCCCCAGGAGTGTGCCAGGGAGGAGTGTGGGTCCTGCCTGGCCCCCGTGGAGGGACCATGCCACGCTGACAGCGTCGTGGATCTGCTCCCGACAATCAGACGGGATCTTTTACCCACTGCTTTATGTATCTCACCCTGTACACAGCATCTCAATACCAGATCTTATTCTTTCTATTTGTCTTGTTTGAAAGCCCCAGTGTAAGAGAGACAATTTTTTAACTGTAAGATGGATTGCCTGGAGCCGTGCGACAGCAGGGACAGGAGGCAGGGGATGATGGATAACGTACAAATGATTAGAGGACAGGCCGCACAAATTCAGATGGAGAAAAAAACATTCCTGGCAATGTCACGGCTCCCTCCGCTCTGGTCAGCGCTGGCACGAGCCCCTGGCAGTGCCCACGGCTGCTTTTATTCAGAGCTGGGGGGTCTGACACAAACCCTGCCCCTCCTCAGGGCTGCAGAGCTGCAGCAGGTGTGATGCTGGTGCTGCAGGATCCCCCCAGCCTCACTCAGCTGCAGAGTGAGGGCACAGCAGGGCACGGGCAGCGCTCCCCAGGGCTCCATCCCCACCTCAGCCTGCTCCCCAGGCAGTCTCAGGCTGAGAGGATGATGAGTGCCAGAGAGAGGGGGCAGGGGCAGCTGGAGGGAGATCTTTGCTGCCAGACCACGTCTCTGCCATGGTGTTTGCCAAAGCCAAATCCCTTTTCTGAAGAGAATGCTCCAGCCTGGCCCTGTGGCTACCAGGACCTGGCTGATGCAGGATCCCCCCCTCGGGCCAGCCTTTCACCTGTTGTGGTGTGTGCCAGGCACCTCCAGCCAGGTGGCACTGCCAAGGCTGTGATGGCACAGGCTGTGGGACAGCCCTGACCCCTCAGCAGAGGTCCCACAGCCGTGCAGGGTGAGGGCAGGGTGCTGGCAGGGTGCTGGCACCGCCACTGCCTGGGGACACGGAGGCAGCCCCCGCTGCCAGCCTGGCACGGGCTGCCAGCAGAGCTGGACTCAGAGCTGGGCTCGGAGCTCCCTCCGCCGTCTCATTAATCCTGATTTACAGGCGGAGGCAGCAGCCCAGGGCCCTCCTCACAGGCTGCCCAGGCTGGTGTTCCGTGCTGGAGACAGCAGTGCCCGAGAGGAGGCCAGGCTGAATTATCCAAACCCGCACGGGGAGGGAAGCGGGAGCTGCCGGTGGTGTGGCGGTGTCCCGGCGACACCCCGGGTGCTGTGGGTGCCAGCAGGGTGCCAGCCACAGTCCCCTCACACATCAGGGGGGACCAGCATGGTCCTGAGCCCCGGTGCAGGACCCACTGTGCCCGGAGCTGCCCAGCAGTGACACACACGAGGTGCCACATGTCACCACTGCCAGCCAAGCCCCGCGGCTCTCGGCACAAGGGTGGAGCTTCCCCTCCATCTGCTCACCCAATACAGATGCTAGCACCTCTATTACACCTCTGTTCAGCTATTTTTCAACTTAAAGGGCTAATAATGCCTTAATAAAACTCTTTAATTACAGAAAATGTCCTTTATTAAACATAATCACCATATGGTTGTAAAGTACTTACGGCCACATCCGTTACCTGGGAAAGGGAAGCTTCTCTGGTGTCACCAGCATTAGCAGGGTGTGTTTAGTTCATCCTCCAGCACCCATCTTCATGCTCTGGAGAACAGAGGAGTGGAACCTTTGTTGTGGGGAAAATGCAGGTGAACCCAAGATGGGAAGAAATGTCTGATTCCAATTCAGAAGGCTGAATGATTTATTATATCTATATTATAATACATTAATATACTATTTAAAGAGAGATACTAAAACTACATCCTACATTTCTACCATATCTAACTACTCACTCTAACCTCACTGGTGACTCCCTCCCTGAGAGAGTCCAGACACAGGTGGATGTGATTGGCCATCAGAACAATCCTCAGCAGAATCCAATTTACCAATCACCCCAGGTAAACAATTCTCCAATGCATTCCACATGGGAGAAACAAGGGACAGAAATAGAAATTGTTTTCTCTTTCTTCTCTCTCTGCTCCTCTATGAAAATTTCCTGAGAGGGAGAAGAATGTGCTTGCCACAAACCTTCACCCGTGCCATGTCTCTGCCTCCTGAGCCGCTTTACCCTGTGTGGTGGCCCGGGGCTGGGGTCACACGGCAGCTCCACACCCACGGCAGGGCCCTGCAGCCTCGGGGGTTGGCAGCAGCGCTCTGCAGGCTCGGGGACACCGCGTTTGGTGGCAGGTGCTGGTGTCCGAGCCCGCAGGCAGCGCGGGGTGCAGCCCCTGCCCCGGCACCGCTCCCGATGAATCCGTGACACCGAGCGCATTTTCCACGAGCTGCTGAACCACTGACTCCAAAACAATTAGCAGAAGTAATGAACTTCAGAGTTGCAGCATCGAGGGGAGCCATTAACCCCTTCCCCTCTGCACGGGGTGACTGGAGACGCTGGTCCATGAAGAGCTCCGGACCCTCCCGGCATCCTGGTGCTGGCTGCTCACACCTGGGCGAGGTGACAGTGACACAGACGGGTGTCTCTCTTGCCTTCCCACCACAGCCCCACCTGGAGGGAGAGCCCTGCAGAGCCCCGGTGTTCCTGCGTGCACCCATCCCTCTCCAGGACAGACATCAAGGCACCAAGCCCCGGGATCAGTGCAGGGTGTCAGGGATCAGTGCAGGGTGTCAGGGACCCATTCAGGGTGTCAGGGATCAGTTCAGGGTGTCAGGGACCCATTCAGGGTGTCAGGGATCAGTTCAGGGTGTCAGAGATCTGTTCAGGGTGTCAGGGATCAGCACTGCCTGCCCAGGATGATGTTCTGCCTCACGGACTCATTTAATCCTCCAGCACTCAGGAATTGATCACTTTGTGCGCATCACAGACACAAAGAAATGTCCCTTCCCAGGAGAGCCAGACACGGGCCCGTGGGAGAGGTTTGCTGAAGACAAAGGGGGCTGCAGGGACACCTTTGCACCCCTCGTCCTCGCTGGGGGCTTGGTGTGAGGCTGGAGGAGAAGGAATTGCGCTCATTTTTCAGCTGCCGCAATTTTACGTGCAATTAAGTTTATTAATTGTGTATATTAGTGATGAAATGGAGACACATGACTGTGGGAGCCCACCCCAGCAGGCATCCATCTCCCAGACCCTCTCCCAGAGGAATTGGAGCTCTGTCACACCATCTGCTGAGGGATCCAGTGGGTCCCCGGGTCACCCCGCTGCCCTCCCCTGTCCTGGAGCAGGGTGGGCACTGCTGCTCCTAAAGCTTGTGGAAATGGGCCCCAGAAATGCTGCTGGGAGCATCCTGGAGCTGTGTAGGGTGGGGCTGGGGGCTGTTGGGAGCAGAAGAAGCAGCAGAAGAGCCCATCCAACCTGGCCTTGGACACTTGCAAGGATGGGGCAGCCACAGCTTCTCTGGGCAGCCTGTGCCAGACACTCTGGGGACAAGAAGAGAGACGGGGCAAATGTGGATGGGTGGGGACATGGACAGACTGGGGCACCCGAAGGAAAAACAACTCTGATCCTTATTCATTATAAACAGACCAAATCTGTTAATTGCAGTACATTAACCTGGCAGCTCCTCTGCCTGTTTGTGTCTCAGCTCATCCCCAGCATCCCCTCCTGCTCAGTGCTGCTGTCCCTTGGGGCAGGCAGGGCTCAGGGGACCCGGGGCCACCAGCAGGGCCGTGGCAGGGGCCAGGCTCAGCACAGGAGACTCCTCTGGCAGGTTTCTCCCTTGGGCTGCTGCTGGGGGTTCAGGCCTATTAATGATCTGCTGATTCTCATGGCCCTGGGTGCAGCCAGAGGCTGAAAACTCCTCATTTCCCCTCTGCACAGTGATGAGCCTCTCGTTTAGATGCTGCCTCGGCCTTTTGTCCTGATCGGATTTAGGTTTTGCCACTAGGAAGAAATCCAAGGGACAGAGTGTTGGATGCTCTGGGTTTGCTCCTAATTTGCACTAAGGGGCTCTGGCGCTGCTGCCCCGCTCCCAAAGCACCACAGGCTCCTCTGGAATGTGGCTCAGGAGTGGAGGGACACACACACTCCTCACAGGTGTCTGCTGATGTGGTGGCAGTGGGAAAAAATCCTGTCCTGCCCTGAATCTCAGGTGTTTGCAATCCCACTGTCCATCCCAGGCCAGGGGCACTGAGAATTGGTGCTTTCCCGAGCTCATCTGCCTTTGTTTGCAGCCTGAGCAGCCCCACAGTGCAGCCCCACAGCTCCCTGGGGCCAGGGCTGGTCCCAGCCAGGGACCCCAGTCACTCTTTCCATGACGTACTTTTTTGGGAACATCTGGTTAACATTTTCCAAATGAAAAGAGCTCTTCTTTGCTGAAAAATGGCTTCTTTCCTCTTCTCAAAATTGCTGAAATATGTGAAAAATCGTCCTTCTTTTAGCTTGCCTGAGGTGTTCTGTCCTTAACCTGCTTTCCTGAAGGAACCTGTCTGTAGGGTCAGAACCTGCCATTAGGGTCCCTCCCAAGAAACACCTTCCCTGGACAGTGCCTGTTGGATCAGCTTCTGCCTGCAGACATGCAGAAAAGCGGGGCAGGACTTTGTTCTGGGTGTCCCCTCCTTGGGGTCACCCTCCTCGTCCCTGTGACAAGGACATGATTGTGGTTTGACTCCCAAGCTCAGGAGCTGAGGGTGTCCCCACTCCAGCAGGAGCCTGGAGCTGCTCCCGACTGCAAGGCCAGTGCTTGGGAGGTCTTCAGGGATGGGGTGAGACCTTCACCCCACAGGTCCCACATCCTCCTCCCCATGGGAGCCCAGCCCGGCTGTGGCTGCCCAGGCTAATGGGATTCTAAAGGTTTCTATGGAGGGGAGAGTTTGCATTATTTTTCCCCCTTCAAACCTCCATCCCTCGGATTTGATCGGGCCCTCTGGGGAGCAGGATGCCGTTTGATCTCATTTTGTGTTCCATTTCTGATGTTACACCTTGTCATGGTGTATTAAGTGCCATCAAGCTCCGTAACGCGGTGACACGAGAACCTGATGCTACATGATCGACAAAAATACGCCTGTCCCCGGAGAGCTGCTGACACTGTCAGCTCCACCACGCTCCCGCCCCGTGCCAGGCACAGACCCCCTCCCCTGGCAGCTCTGGTGCCTCCCCCAGCGTGGTGGTGGAGCAGGGGGAGCTGAATTCCATTAAACCTGATGTCCTGGAGCCTGACACCTGCAGAAATGAGGCCCCAATTAGCAGCAGGACGCGTATCCAGAGGTGGTTTCAGCACCTTGAGGCTGTGCAGGAGGGCAGGACCTGCCTGTTTGCAGCGGGGCAGCGGCAGGAAAAACCTGGAGGGGCTGCAAATTCCAGAAAAAACCTTAAAACCTCACACACAGCTAGAGGACTCCCTGCCCTGCAGAGGGGTGGGGACATCAGGGGATATTTGGGCACAACAGCCAGGGGGTGGACAAGGGGAGGAACAGCAGCAGGTGATGCTCAGGGTGTGCTGGGCTGGAGGGCATCGCCCCCTCCCGCTGCTGCCTGGGGGATCCTTGCTGGTTTAATCCGCAGTTATTTCCCTTATTTCCCTCTCCCGGGTTCCCTGACAATCGTTAATGTGCGAGTTGACTGATTTTCATGGTAATATGCTAAACAAGTGGCTCTTTCTCTTCGCAGCGATCCGGCGGCTCCGCCGGAGCCCGGTGATAGACTCGGTGCACAATACCCTGATGCAGGGAATGTGGCGTGCCAAAGTAATTCCGAGTGAAATCCCGGGGGATTTATGTCAAGGACAAAATAGTGTATCCCATGGGTAAATATAGTTAGCACAGCTGCAAAACAGAATTTATTTCTTGTTTGCGATATCATTTGTAAAGTATGGCATAGGGGAAGCTTTAAAAATGAAATTATAGCAGGCAATAAAAAAAGCTCATAGCACTGTATTCAAATTATGCAACAGTAATATGCCGAGTTCATAAATAAACATCTCTTATTAACCCTTCTCATAACAAAATGGTGTTTTTTCCCTGGAAAAAAAAACAGTCAGAGTGAAAAAACATCCTCAAACACGGGTGAGGCAGGGCTGCAGATGGTGGTACCTGTGGGATCCGTGCCATGATCCCGCATCCCAGCTGAGCCCAGCTCCTGAGAAAGCAGGAATTTGGGGGGTGGGCATGGCAGTGACACCCCCAGGCCTCAGCCCTGCTCCCCCAGCCCCTCCTGGGTTATTAAGCCAAGCTCAGAGCAGTTAATCAATTTTGTTTGCATATGCAGGGAGGGCGCTGCCATTTCATTAGCTCAAGTAAGGACTCAGCACACTTTCTGCAGCTTCAATAATTCTCTTTAAAGTTATTGAGAAATGGATGCTTAATTATATTTGCATATGAAAAATAGGGTCTAATTAGTTTGATTGATTATTATTTTAACCTTAATGACATTTTGAGTATCTGTCCCAACTAATAGCAAATGTATCACTAATAAATCATGAGTTTTTATAGCGCGTTCTATCGAGCTTCCTTTTGAAATACATTTTATTAATCCACCAGAATGTATTGAAAGTGAAACAAGTCAAACAACTGCTCATTTATTAAACTGTTTAAATGTCAGATTTATACAAGTGTAATAGTACAGGAAATACGTCCCCATGAAAGACATCTGTGGGCCAGGGACACTCCAAATCTTCGTTATTTTAGGGAAATATATTAAGGAGATAAAAATTCAATTATGTCATTTATTGCACTAAATAAATTTATATCGACTGGCATAAATGTTTTGCATTAGCAGATGTTCTCCCCTGCAAACTCTTGGATTTGCTGTGGCCGAGCCCGTGCCGACGCTTCCCAACAGAAGTGGTGACACCTTCCAGCAGGATCCCGAGCTTTGGGGGACTTTAGGGTCAGCTCAGCCATGGGAACACCGGGAAAAATCCCAGCTGGAGCAGAGATGTCCAGCATGGGGCTGTGGGCCAGAGGAGGAGCCCCCCACCCACCCCAGGATAACAACCTGGATTCGTTCTGCACTATCCGTGATTGGAATTCTTGGGGGGGTGGTGGTGGTGTCCCTGCCATCAATGCCTTAATTAGAAATTAGGATAGTCACATTGGCATAAATTAAATCAGACTAAAGATGATTAACAAAGTAATGCAAGAAATCATTAAATTAAACCACTGCGCCAAGTCCACTGCTGATCTATCACAAATTTGGGCTGCTAATGAGGTCTTAATTAGTGAGTTCGGTTGGAATAATTCATGTCATTCAATTTGGAGAAGATACTTTATTTTTTTTCCAAGAGTCGATGCAAATTTTATCAACAAATGGGCCCACAAACAAACAAACAAACAAACAAACACATCCCTGTGCCAGCTCAGCCTGGCCCTGGCAGGGAATTGCAGCAGAGGACCTGGTTCCCCCTTTTCCAGGTGTCCCAAACCCTGCACCCACCACCCTGCCCATCCTTTTGGGGATGGACCCAGAGTGTTGTGCCCCAGCTCTGAGCAGCGGGGAGAGGGTGCAGCCCTGCCCCGGGGCAGGGACGCCCCCCTGTCCCCGGAGTGTGGCACCGCGGGTCACCTCGCCGGAGCAGCCGCGGCTGTGCCACCGCGGGGCTGCGAGTGGCAGTGTCCGCAGAGTAATGAGCACAGAGCAACGCAGCCCCAGCGGTGCCAAGTGGGAATTACTCGATGCTGGGTGCCAGAGGGGCAGGAGAAGTCCTTGGGCTCGGCCCGCCTGGGAAGGTGGGGGCCCTGCCGGGCTCTGTAGGGTCCCTTCATTGGCAGAAGTTCGTGGAGTCATGGAATCATGGGATGGATTTGGTTAGAAGGGCGCTTAAGCTCATCTCCTTCCACCCCCCGTCCTGGGCAGGGACACCTTCCACTGTCCCGGGTTGCTCCAAGCCCCATCCAACCTGGCCTTGGACACTTCAGGGATCCACAGCTTCCCTGGGCACCCTGTGCCAGGGCCTCAGCACCCTCACAGAGTAATCCCAGGGCTGCTCAGTGTGGTGCCTCCCAAGAGCAGGGAGGGCAGTCAGGGGTACCAGGGTCCCCAAAAGCCAGAGCAGCTCCTCAGCTGCACCACACGGGGATGTGCAGGAGGCTGGGATCTGCACTGTCTGCTGGAAAATAAATCTTCAAATTGGCCGTGGCAGCTTTGGGAAGTGCCTCAGTGCTGGAAATAAGGACGGGGCAGGGAACCCCCAGCACCTCCCCTCCCATCCAGGGGCTTGTGACCCATCTGCCCTGGATCCCCAGAGCGTGAGCTCTGGAAATGGGGGAATTTTCCACCCAGAGTCTCTCCAGGACTGGGTGCTGCTGGATCCCCTGCCCCAGCAGAGCACAGGAGAAGGACAGAAACGAACACTGATCCTGTCAGCTCTGCAGTACAGAGCAGTGGGAACAAGGAATGATCAGAAAGAGCCAGGGAGGGTGACCTGGAAACCTCGTCTGCATGCACCGAGGGCTGCTGCCGTGACTGCTGCGTGGGATGTGTTTGGGGAATTAAGCAAAGCACATCACTTTTTTTGCATAATTGAATTCTCTGCATATTTTTTTCTTTCTGTGCATAATCTTCCTTTCATGTTGTTCATGTACTTCCTAGATAATTCAGAGGTTACTTTCCTTGAAAAGAAAATACTGAAAGAACCTATGGCACTATATCCTTAAGTATTCCACTTGTTGTAAACTCCCCGAGGAATCTTACAGACACTAAACATCAGTGGAAAAATATTCAATACATTTTCAGAACAGCTCTTTGTACTTGAAATACTCTGGTTGATATTAAAATATTCTCATCTCCCTATAATTTATAAGAATTCATAGAAGTAAGAGGACTTTATTTCTTCCAAATTCTGTTTAGTGGCGGCACCGGTGGTGCCAAGCACGGTGAGCACGGGGCACGGCTCAGTGTGTGCCCGGCACCGGCACCACCGTGAGCCTGGGGCCACGTCCTGCACCTCCCAGCCGGCCAGGAGCAGGCAGGGATCACGCTCTGCTTCCCAGCACACGAACAAAAGGAGATGTGGAGGAGGAGAGGAGCGGAAAATTGCCCAGTGACATTTCACCGGCAGCGCTGGCACCGCTCAGCCCCGGCCGGCGCGGGGTGGGGGACACGGGAGCCCCGGGGGAGCGGGGCCGGGCAGGGGGAGCGGCGGGGCCGGTGCGTGATCCACAGCTTCCCTGGGCACCCTGTGCCCACACCGTGGTGACACTGTGTGTGTGTGTGTGTCACAGCCGTGGTGACACTATGTGTGCTACAGTCATGGTGACAATGTGTGTGTGTATGTGTCACTGCCATGGTGACAGTGAGTGTGTGTGTATGTCACAGCCATGGTAACAATGTATGTGTGTGTGCCACAGCCATGGTGACACTGTGTGTGCTACAGCCATGGTGACACTCTGTGTGTGTGCGTATCACAGCCGTGGTGACCCTGTGTGCGTGTGTGCCACCACCACGGTGACCCTGTGTGTGTGTGTGTGTATCAGTCACTGCATGGTGACACTGTGTGTGCTACAGCCATGGTGACACTGTGTGTGTGTGCCACCTCCACGGTGACGCTGTGTGTGTGTGTGCGTGTGTGTGTGTCAGTCACTGCATGGTGACACTCTGTGTGTGTGTGTGTGTGTGTGTGTATCACAGCCACGGTGACACTGTGTGTGTCACAGCCATGGTGGCCCTGTGTGTGTATGTGTCACAGATATGGTGACACTGTGTGTGTGTGCCACAGCCATGGTGACAATATA
>VXBC01006759.1:358082-391327 GCA_013399945.1 Ploceus nigricollis | reverse complement strand
TTATTTTAATTTTATTTATGTGGGTTTTATTGATGGTCCCATGTGCTGTTGTCTTGTCAGCTCTTCTTCCACCTACTCCCATTCCTTCCCATTCTTCTCTTTTTTTTCCAGTGTCCTTCACATTCAAATATGGACAGTCAATTTATCAGAGTGAATCCTTGTGCCCTTGTCCAATTCCTTGGCATCATGCTTGCTTGTTTGTGAGGGTGTGTTGATCCTTAAAAATAGGGCAACCCCTGAACAATTACGGTGATCTGATCTTTTTTTTTTTTCTTTTTTTTTTTTTTTTCCAGCCTCACTCTTCATTTATTGCATTCTTTCTGCAGACTCACCTCAGTCTAACACAGGGGTCTAACTAAAGCAGATTAAATAGCACTCTGGGGGTGTTTATTTCTCATAATAAAACCTGTGGCTAAACTATTTTTATAAGATATGGAAGGGGTGGAGTGGCAAAGTTTAAAAAGGTTTCAGGTTTTATTTTGCTCAAATTTAGCCATGCTTAAAAATATATTTCACTTTTTGTCTGAGGTTGCAAGAGAACTTGGGACAAACTTCTGTGCTGGCCAGAGGCAGATGCTGGAGAGATTCTTGCCTTACCATGTCCAAACATCCTCTTCCACTTCATGAAGGAGCCAGGTGATGTCCTGCCATGGTTACTCCTGTTGTGTGTCTGGCAAGAACATTTCTAAAAAGGGAGAGTGAAGACAGAGAATTTCATATTCCCATGATTTGGATCAGAGAAGTACTGCAAAGATTTTAGGAGGATCTGAGGGACCTTAGCAGTTCTTCTCATATTTTAAGGATTATCCATAACTGGATTTGATTTCAATAGTCTCTGATGAGGACCTGGATCAAAAATAT
Organism: Ploceus nigricollis; assembly: GCA_013399945.1. Classification (NCBI taxonomy): domain Eukaryota; kingdom Metazoa; phylum Chordata; class Aves; order Passeriformes; family Ploceidae; genus Ploceus; species Ploceus nigricollis. The sequence goes on along the minus strand of VXBC01006759.1, from coordinate 390,466 downwards.
ACTGAAATACAAGGAGTGATTCCTTGGTTTCCATGTGCTTTGGGATCAGTTTGTTGTGCGAGTTTCTTACAAAACTCATCTGGAGGCTGTCTAGGTCAGAACTTAAGCTTGGGTTTTCTTGAGATTTATGCTGTGATGGGTGTGGGATGAAATGAAAGGCAGAGGAATGAACAATGTGATTGTTCTTTAAGACCAAGGTTGGAGACACAAAGCAGAATTTAGGCCTTGGAGCAGCACATGTGCTGCAAAACTGCAAACAAATGCCTTTGTGTCTGCTTCCTCTCTGGGTGAGCATGGCCAGGAACAAAATGTGAGCCCACAAGGAGCAAACCAAGCTCCAGGAAAGACCTGGATTTGGCAGTTCCACAAGAAAAAAAAAAAAAACAGCAAAGCCCAACCTCTGCCACATCCAACACATGCTAGTTATAAGTGAGGGATAAGGAAAATCCCTTTCATCTGTGCAGATTCATTTCCTGCCCTGGGATTCTCGATTTCTCCTTCATCTGACTCATAAATATTTTTTGTGGAAGTGTGCTGTCCTCGTGGAAGGGGCTGCTTATCCCAGCTTCTGATCTGCTAGGGAAGAGTAAACCCCAGGGGAGGGGGAATGAGAAGGGATATGGTAGAAGGGTGAGTGCTGTGCAGAGCAGAAATTTATGGAGCAGTGCTTCCCAATCTTCTGCAGTGTGCCTGATATAATTCCTTCCTGAGTCCTTCCCACCTCTGCTCCATCACTCCTTCCTTCTCTCCCTTCTTCCCATTGTTTGTCCATAAATAAAATACAAAGTTTTGTATCTGATGACCTGAATGTGCAGAGGAAAACTGTCCTACTGACACTGTGAGATGCTAATGAACCTCTTCTGGTACAACTTTGTACCAGAGGCCTTCTCCTGGTTTTTATTTTCCATATTATCCGGTCTTTCATTGAGAAAATCAAATACTTTTTTTTCAGCTGGGATGATAAAAAGAAACTGCACAAAAAAGGGCTGGTCTGACCCATTCCCTCCCTACCATGTGGCCTGTCCAGTAGAAGATGAGATTCCCCTTGAAGAAGTAAGTTTAATTACAGAAATATATGTGAGTGGTGTGCTGATGTTATAGTATTCCTTTCTATTCCTGAAGGTCACTGCAGAGGGAAACTCAGAAGAAGCTGAAATTTCTTTCTAAGTATGGGATATAATTCCAATTTTTACTCTGGCCACCTATTTTGTAAGATAACTGAGAATGCTTTATTTTTTAGATGTAACAATAATAAAGCCAGCTGCAAATGCACAAGTGTAACAGACAAAGATGTATCACAAAATGTTAATAAAATGTGAATTAAGACATTTCAGTAATATCAGTCAGCAAGAATAATTTGTAGTATCACAGCATCTGTACCGAAAATGTGCTGTTAAAGACCACTGTTCCAAATTTAGCAATATCTAAGGACAAGAGGAGTTTTGGGTGTCTCATCCTGCATGAAATATCTAATTCAACAATGAAAAAAAGTCCCAAAATTTCTGTAATCTCTGTGATGCAGATCAGAATTTGACATATTTCTTCAGCCAGATTTTTGCTGTTGGTGATATCTTGAGGTTACAGGCACAGGGAAAATATAGTGCTTGACCCCTAATTAATAAGGATAAAAACAGGGTTCATATCACCATGGGGAGATCCAGAGAAGCTGTGGCTGCCCCTGGATCCCTGGAAGTGTCCCAGGCCAGGCTGGACAGGGCTTGGAGCACCCTGGGATAGTGGAAGGTGTCCTTGCCATGGCAGGGGGTGAGACTGGCTGTTCTTTAAGATCTCTCCCAACCCATTCTGTGATGATTCCATTATTTTACCTAGAGGAAACTCCTCACTTGTAGGTTTATCCACTTAAGGAGTTGATTATTTTCTGCTTTACACATCTGATTTGTTGCCAGCTATGGTCAGCCTAGAACAGTTTTGATGTTTCTCATGGAGTGGTGCATCCAGAATTCCCGGCAAGCTTTGGAGCTCTGAGGTCCTTCAGTGAGCTCTGGCTGGAATTGTGCACAGTCAGGGATTTGGGTAATCCTACACAACTCACAGTTCACCCACTAGACAAAAAAAACCCTATTATGCCTGGTTTCCACCCCATTTAACTTCATCAGTCTCAAAAGAATACTGTGAAAGTTGGAGCTAATCTCTGCACCATGGATCTGTCTTAGTGCTTTGGCCAGGATCAGGTGGGAATTTTCCAGGGATATCTCTTGGCTGTCCCCACTTACTGCATTCACACTGGGGCATGCTCTCAGAAAGGATAATCTGGTTTCTTATGGATAAAACTGAACTGGAAGGCAAATTCAGGGTGCAGCTGCTGTGCTCTGACCAGTTCAGCCCATTAAGTTAGATTGTGAATAATCATAAATATGCACACCTGGATGCAAAGTCTTTGGCATAAAAGGTTTCACTCTACTAATCCAGGAGCTGGAAGTAGATGATATTGAAGGTCCCTTCCAACCCAAACCAGTCAAGGATTTATGACTCTATGACCTGCTCTTTCTAAGGCAGGTGTAGTGATCCTTTTAGTTAGTCACAGAAATCAATAAGGTCTCATTTTCTAAACATTTGAATTGTCTTCTGAGATAATGTTTTCCTTCATTAACTACCAAAGAAAAAGGATGAGAAAAAACAGGTTTGTATTAAAAAATAAACAGATCAGCCCCGTGGCCAAGTTCTTCTCATTCAACTACAGACTCATATTTAGGCAGCTAATTTTTAAGCATCTAAATAAATTAAATAAATGTCAGTCTTATAATGCCTGAAGTTCCCCTTAAGGCTCAAAATGAGAATCTCCCCTTCCCAAGTGAACTGTAGGAATGCACTGCACAGCTGTGCAGATTTTAGGTTATAAAAGCATTGAAATGGGACCCAAGAGACAGATCATGTTAGACTGGAGTTAGATTTGCAGCCTAGAGCTTATTCATTCTGTTTTCTGCTTTCATCTGAGATAGTTGAAGTCAGCTTATCCTCACTCAAGGATTGTGTCTGATAGAGGAGCAACTTAAATTGAAGTGGATTTTGATAGGCATTCCAACTGAGCAGCAGTTGAGTTTGGCAGCAAGAAAAGCAGAGGAAAGAAACAACCCCAGAAAAAAATAAAAAAACAACCCACCACAACACAATAACAATTGAAAGGAGGAATATACAGCAAAAATGGAAGTAAGGAAGCAGAGAGTAGGAAAGTGGAGAAAAATAGAGAAAGGCTGACAGAATTCTGTATTTATCATGCTGCCAGCAGCATTGTCCTGCTCCTGCTGAGGAGAAAACATGGTATAGAACACAGCATTTATAAAAATTGCATAAGATTTTGAACAATGCCTTTTTGAAAGACTGGTGTGGGTTTTTATGGTTTTGTGAATGAGCTTCAAATGACTCTGATCAATACATGTTTCAGCATCAGATTGGGCTGTATCCACACAACTATGGAATGGGACTACACAAAAGAAACATAATGAGTGATTTAAGTTGAATTTTGCTTTGGGATCTGAAGAGGGGGAAAAAGGCAGTCAGGGACATCAACAGAATGGAAGCACCAAACAAAGCAAAACTGACAGAATCAGTAAAAAAGCTGTCATTTAACAGCAACTTGTGTGACAAATCATTCTTTTCTTTTATAGCAATCCTACTTTGCTACTATAAAGATCATCTACACTGTGGGATACAGCGTGTCCATCACCTCCCTCATCATTGCTGTGACAGTTCTGATTGCATTCAGGTAAAGGTGTCCTCTAACCTCAATTCCTTTCACAATTCTTAATTGCTTAGACTGTGGAAGACAACATTAGACATAACAAAATAATATAAATAGAAATTCAGGTGAATAAAAATAAAAAAATTCCAGCCATGTTGGTTAAATAATATGAAACTTAAGCTGGAAATTAAAAGGCATCAGAGAGAGCCAGGAATAAGAAGATTCAGATCTGAGAAAAAAACCCTGGCTGCATCTTGGCAAAACTCAGCAACTCACTTTGATCCTGAAGAACCAACAGGAAAATTTACTTGCTTTAGGCTGGAAATAAGATTTTTTTCATAAACTATGTGTGCCTACCTGTTATGGCTCCAGGGAATTTTTAATAAGAATATACACAAAGGACTTGATTCTGAATGACTGTTCCTATGGCATTGTATAGATTACTATTGAAACATTTACCACTAAAGACATGTTTTAAAGTTAGTTTCAGAATTTGGTCACATTTGGTGAGAATTCTTTCTTAATGAGTTAGGTATTTTATACTTATTTTATAGGTATTTTATACTTATTTTATAGGTATTTTCAGGTCTAATTAAGAGTATTTAAAGTATTTTGTCATTTAATGTAGATTTAATGTTTGCCACCACGTGGGATTTATTTTATTAATTTTTGTTTATTTCTTGTATTTCTGTGAGACAAAAAAAAAAAGAAAAAGAAAAAAAAAAGGCAGGAGTTTTATTATTATGCTGTGAGAATCAGGGTTCTCTAGGGAAAGTTTCTTGACCTCTGCTGGTTCCTAGTTCATGTCTGGAAGCCACCAGATATGTTTATTGACATCCACTCTGACCTCAGGAAAACAAACCAGCCCAAATGAGGGGAAAGAAAGAAACAATGGACATAAGGAGACGTAGTAATAGGGAGGAAAAAGTCATAATTAACAATGGGGTTGACATTTGAGGTCAGCAATAAAATTCTGCACACTCTAGGTGAACTTTCAGATTAGGTGACCCTCCAATTATTGGGACTGGATAGAATTTGGCTTTTAGTGGAACTTTTTGATTATTAACTCAAGTCCTCATCTCCAAACATGAAGCTGTATAACTCCCTCAAAAATCTGTATATAATAACAGTAAAAATTTAACCTTAGTTAACTGTGAATTTAAGGTAGATGTGTAAATTTAATTTAAAGTAGATGTGCCAAATTGTTTTAAAGCTCTTCTGTGCTTTTACTTAATTCAACAAAATAACTTTGGCAAAGTAAGGAAAAAAACTACAATTCTGGTTAACAAGGAGAGAGATTAAGATGTAGACTGTGACTGATTTGCTTCACATGAGGAAGTTTTCTGCCTCTCTCTGAAAGAGCTCAGTGGATCAAAATGTTCTTCCTAAATGTGTCTGGAAGTACCTGAGATAAAACAAGGGCTTATTGTTTATTTTGATTACTGCCAGCACAAGTAAGTTAATTACCTCAGAGGGACCTCTCTTCTCTTCCAGGAGGCTTCGCTGTCCCAGGAATTATATCCATGTACAGCTCTTTTTTACATTCATCTTAAAGGCTATTGCCATTTTCATTAAGGATGCTGTCCTTTTCCAGGAGGAAGGCATAGATCACTGCAGCTTCTCTACAGTAAGCACATGAAAAGCAGGATATTGTGGTATTTGATGTTTTTATGTACCATTTATTTATGGTTTCACTTTTCTTCCCTCTTTTTTACTACTTATTGGGATTTTTTCCCCTTCTAACTGGGTAATGAAAATTATATAATTCATTCAGTATATCTTACTTCCATAAATATGTATGTTATGCCCTCCTATATTCTTAAAGCATCAATTTGTGATGTTGCAGTACTCTAAATGAAATTTGGACTTTCACATAGCAATAAAGTAGAAAAAAAACAGTGTTATGTTTCAATAACCTGAAGCCTAAAATTGAAGATCTCTGAGTACATCAAAGAACAACTTTTAAAGCTTATTCTTCTGGAAATGTTGGGTTTAGTGTTCTGGTTAGAAGCTCTGATCTGTAAACCACAAAGCACTCAAGGTACCAGGCAATGAATTTAGTATTCATCCAGCCCCAGATCTTGGCAATGGTTTTCAAGCAGACGTTTATGGGATGGTTCTGCACTGCTCACAGCCACACAGAATTTTAGAGCTCAGCATTTGGAGAAAAATGGGTCCTTGAACCTTTATTCAAGGAGCATTTGACACTGAATGTACACTCAAGGCAGTGAATTTGTGAGAGAGCTCACATGCTTGGGAGCCCAAGTTACATTTCTAACATGGAGATGGAAAGCAAAATGCAGAGGGGATTCCAAGGTGTTATGATGGCTGAAGCCTTCTTACTCAGAAATCCATTTCACATTTGAAGCTCTCAGTTTAACCATCAGTTAATAGTGAGATCTTGTTCTTGGTAGAGCTCAGCCAATATCACAGATGTCTACCTCATGGTCAGACCAAAGAGATGTATCTCCAAGCAATGCCTAAACTGTGACTTTCCTGTTCCCCAGACCAAATGCAAGATCTCTGTGGTTTTCTGCCACTACTTCATGATGACCAATTTCATGTGGCTGCTGGTGGAGGCTCTCTACCTAAACTGCCTGCTGCTCTCATCCCTTTCTCATGGAAGAAGATATTTTTGGTGGCTGGTTCTCTTTGGCTGGGGTAGGTACAGATTTTACAGAAATTAGTAAAAGGCAAGGTGTTAAAGGAGCCTGTGCAGCCTGGAGAAGATAAAGCTTCACAGAGATCACAGAGCAACTTCCATGGGGTACAGGAAAGCTGGAGAGGGACTTTTCCCAAGGAATGGAGTGCTGGGACATGGAAATTCTGTACTGTGAGGGTGGTGAGACCCTGGCACAGGTTGACCAGGGAGGCTGTGGACTCCTCATGCCTGGAAGTGTCCAAGGCCAGGTTGGATGGGGATCTGAGCAACCTGGGACAGTGGAAGGTGTCCCTGTGGGTTGGAACCAGGTGATTTTTAAGGTGCCTTCTGCCCCAGGCCATTCTATGACTCTAAGATTCCATGATTCCATGGTTCTATGATTCTATGACTCTACAATTCTGTGATTCTATGATTCTACAGTTCTATGATCCTATGATTTCATGATTCTATGATTCTATGACTCTATGATTCCATGATTCCATGGTTCCATGATTCTATTAATCCATGGTTCTAAGATTCTATGACTCTATAATTCCATGATTCCACGGTTCTATGATTCCACGGTCCTACCATTCTATGACTCTACAATTCTATGGTTCTATGATTCCATGATCATTCCAATTAAAAATAGTGGATGTGGAACCCAATTGATCTAACTAAAGTACCTAACCTGGGTGTTGCTTCCATTTTATTTTTATGTGCATATTAGCCAGAAGCAATCAAGTTTTTTATGGCAATAAAGCCCCTGTGAAAGGGGTAGAAAATCAATTATATTTGAGAGTGCACAAGGAAACATCCTCCAGCCTTAACCTTCTTCACCCCACTGAAAACATGGTCACCTCTAAGGAGTTATCACAAACATCAGAGTTCAGTGTGCCTTGCTCCAGTTTGTGCAGAATGGTCACACAGGCTGGGAAAGGGAATTGTTTTTTCCTAAGCAGGAATTATTTTATTCCTGGTATTTCTGCAGCCCATCTTTTGCACTGAGCTATCGTATGAATGAAGCTCTGTCCATTAAATAACAGCACAGGCAGTGAAACAGCAACATCTCCCCTCTGATTTTGTTGTTGTCTGGAATAAATGGAATTGTTCAGACTTAGAAATCTGAAATCAAGTGGGTGCCCACAGAGAGCTGCTGTGGGAAGGGAAAAGCAGAGCACTCCTCTATGGCAGGTGAATGCACTTGGCCAGAGGAATTTTTTGTTCCTTCAGGGAGGGAAATCCATGCCTGTTGCCACCAAAGATTAAGACAGGCCTGACAACTCAGCAAACAGAATCACTTTTTGTGTTTTAGGGACTGTATTTAAAACAATTCCTGTTACAGGAACTGACCCCAAAAGGTAATTCCAGCTCTCAAAAATGATTGATCTGTATCATTGCAGCAGAGTTTCAGTGGACAAGGCTTGGATTAATTATTCCTTATTTTAAAATGTCTGACAGGTTTTCCAACACTTTTCACCCTTATATGGATATTGACAAAATTCTACTTTGAAGACACAGCGTAAGTCATTGTTTCCCACATTATTCTATATTCTTGGGTTATATTTTTAATTGATTGCAGTGATTACATACTTTTTTCTAAACTTACTATCATATTCACAGATGCTGGGATATTAATCAAGGCTCTCCTTATTGGTGGCTAATCAAAGGACCAATTATAATTTCTGTGGGGGTAGGTACTTCTGAGTTTGCTGATATTACTTAGAAATAAAAAAGGCTTTTGTATTAAAATTGCATTTCTTTGCTGAGTTGTAGGAAGAGGAATGGTAAATTTCTACTGTTAACTGTCTGTGTCCAATGCAAACGAAAAAGTTTGTCTTTCAAATAAATTAAAACTTTCCTAGAATTGTCAGTTTAGAATTAATAGCAAGTAAGTGGACTAAATACTCCTTATATTTGAAAATAAAATTTTAGCATAAGAGTTCAGAATCAGCCATAAATTTTAATACAAAACTTTCAAGGGAAATAGGTTTCTGTTCAGAGCTGACAACTGATAACAGCTCTCGAGCCTGGCATTTATTAAATAAACTGATGGGCTTTAAATGATTATCATAAATGTTTACTCCCACAAGACATTAAACCCAGGCAGTGTTTGAGAAAGCAGTTAATGGATGACCTTAAGGTCAGCTATAAAAACCTTAATTTAATTGGAGGACAGATAAATGCAAATGAGGGGTTTGGGATCACAGAATGCTTTGGGTTGGAAGGGCCCTTAAAGATGCACACAAATAATGTGAGTGAAGAGTCTCAAGCTGAATTCTGATCAGAGCTCACTGGGTTTCAATAAAATATTTCATGTCCTTCTACCTCTGTTATTTCTTCTGCTGGAATTCACATAGAGCATCACTAATGGATAGAATGAGGTTGGAATTTCTGGTAAAATGAGGACATTCTTAGACAAAATTAAACATTCAGCCTCACCTAAGGAAGAGCTGGTGTGTACAGACACTCAAAAAAATGCATGGAGAGAATCCCTCTGGTTGTGGAAAGCTGAGCAGCCTCACAGACTTTGCATAAAACTGTGCCAAATTACAACTGTAGAAGAATTGATTTGCAAGTTAGGATTGACCCTAACTGCTTTGGAGCTGAGCTAATCCTCCTCAAGGGCTCCTTCAGAGCCAACAAAGGAAATATGCACTTTTGGCAAGTGATTCACCTGATTTAAAACAAATATCTACCTTGGGAGGAGGTGACCTGCCCCCAAGCCCACCTGAAGCTCTATTAACTCTCCTGGCTGGTTCTCCACTGACTGCAAAGGCAGAACAGAGTGATCAGCTCTGATGGAAATATCTCATTGTAGAGGTATTTAGGCAGAAAAATTCTACTTATATTGCCCAGAGAGATCAGCCAGAATTTAATGCAATATTTGTCTCTGAGGAGAATCCAACTGATTTGAGCTACAAAAGGTAAAAGAGAGTCACACAAGCTAGTGACGAAAATATTTTGCTGAAAAAAAGTTAAATTCTCAAGTTTTCATCTTCAGCCAATTCTTCAAGCAGGAATGCAAATTATTTAAATACTTGAATGCTGCCAGCAGGAATAGCATTAATGACATTACATTGAAACCACAGAAATTACATTGTAACTAAAATAAAAAAAAAATCCAACCAAACAAGAACAACAACAAAAATCCACCAGATTTGCACTGCAAAGTTTTACATCAGAAATTAACCTTTTCTTTTTCTTCCCTCCCACCCCTCAAATGTTATGAACAGGTCAATTTTGTCCTATTTATCAACATCATCAGAATTTTGCTGAAAAAACTAGACCCTAGACAAATCAACTTCAATAATTCTTCTCAGTACAGGTAATGTATGGAATAATTTTTAAAAACTCAATTATTTTAATTATAATAATAAAAAGTTATGTTGTTTTTTCTAAACAGAGAAGTACTTGCTCGGTGTCACAGACAGGCTCAGTTTAACTGGTATTAAATTTTAGAATTTAATAAGGAAATAAGCATAAAGGAAATTAGTCAAAGGGTGAGACTCGAGTCACCTCATATTGGCCAATGGGATGTATTCAGATCAGCTCAGATGTCTGCCTTCCAATTAAAATCAATGGGGAGACAAATAAATTAATTGAATTGACATTAAACCTGTATATCTGCCTTTCTCTGTATGAGAACTGTAAAGGAAGCCAGAATATTTATTTCCATTTTATATATATTTTTATTTATACTAGTTTATTTTTCACTACTGTGGCACACTGAGTGCATTAGTTTTTATTCAGAAAAATAATATTACCTTATTTCTTCTCATCTCCTGTGCTAGACGTCTCTCAAGGTCGACTCTGCTTCTAATTCCTTTATTTGGAACCCATTACATTGTCTTCAACTTCCTCCCAGAATACACCAGCCTGGGGGTTCGGCTTTATTTGGAGCTCTGCATTGGATCCTTTCAGGTAAAATTACCACAGATCCTTTGGTTCCTTCCTACTGGTTTTTCTATTTTAGCCTTGTGTCCTCATGACAACAAGAACTGCACAAAAAGAATCCTCGGATCCTGAAACCAGTGTCAGCTCATAAAGTTCCTGGTTCTTTGCTGAGTTAAAATGTCTGAAGAGGTGACAAATCTTACCTGGCTCTGGGCTGGCCTCCAGATTTTACAAATACAAAATTTCAGATAAATGTGTAAATTGGATGGGGGGCCAAAGTCAAGCATGGAAAATCTTCCTTGCTACCAGTACCTGTCCACCTGCCTTCCCTGACCTCACTAATAAATTCAAGCTAACTTGGGCTGATTTAAATCCTCCAGAGGCAATCAAAGTTGTAGGTCCAGCCCCCTTGCTAATTCTTTGTCAAAGAAGAAATTGATAATTGAACATAAGCATCAAGCAGTGTCTGGTGCATGCACCAGCCCCACAGAGGCTGCTCTCCCAAGGAATGCCACATCCCTTCCCCCCTTGCAAATATTGGGTTGATGCCCCACTGCTCTGGATTGGCACACAGGGCATGGAGAGCTTGAGGAGCTTGATGACAACAAGAAAACTCCTGCTCTGATGTCCCCTCCAGGTGGTTTTGCTCCCTGAGTTATGAGCTGGGCAGGACCCAATTTCCCTTTGCTTCCCTCCTGTTCCCTGTGCTGCACCTCAGTCCAAAGCAGCAGCTGTGGGAATGCCACCAAACCTCCCCAGGGAACAGATCTGTTCCTGGATGGCTCCATGGGATTGTTCATGGGATGCTTCTCAGGCAGCATCACCATCAATCCATGAGTTTTGTGCTGGTTTATTCCTCTTGAGGACTGAATCCATTGTGTCAGTCCTGCCCAACAAACACTCTCCATCAATCCTGACCCTCTGTACAGGGAGGAGACCTTCACTGAGTTAATGAATAGTTAATGAATAATTTAATGGAATAAAAGTTTGAGGTGTTGAGCCAGGATCTGGTCATGTAGGTCCTTTGACCTCCTAGGATTTGTCCTGGATTTACCTCAGTTCAGAATCTTAACAAATACATTCAATAGGCCAGAATTTTATCTTGTCTGGTAGTCTACAGAGACACAGAATTTGTCTGGAGAGCTGTGTGAGCTCCATCCATGGATCTCCTTCTGCAGTCTCTGATTTACTTTCTTTAGAGTGCATAAAGAATCAGCTGTCAGTGTGTTGGGCTGCAGAGTGGGCCACACTTCCATAATCATCAATCACATTTGAATTCATAGCGTGGGACTGATTTTGGTGAAATGCCACTAACCAGGTGTTTATCTTTAAAGCTGTTCAGCTTTATTGAAGATCCATAAATTATCTTTCAACTTCCAGCAATCTCCCACCTATAGTGATACTCACTAATTCACATACCATGAAGTCAGATAATGTAAGTGGCTTTTTCAGGCTGTGTTAACCCTCCAAACTTTTTCTTCTGGTCTTTTTCAGGGGTTTATTGTGGCAGTTCTCTACTGTTTCCTGAACCAAGAGGTAAGGAAACTGTATCAGAAATATCTTCTACAATACTGTCTTCAGTGGCAAATATATAGTTAACAATCAGTTTCATACAGAAGATAACCAAATCTTTCATTTTCTTATGCCTGTTACATGGGTAACAATGTTGATAAATTTCATTTCGATGATCTTCATGGGAATGAAGCCATCTAGTGGAGAAATGAACTTTTACTACTTTGCTATCCTGCACATTTTTGTCCTACATCAGGGCTTGGAAACCCCCTGCTAAGTCCAGATCTGAAAATACAACTTTCTTCAGTGATGCAGAGTGATCTCCATTTGCTAAAGGTCTATGTTTAAACTGAAAAGAATTCAAATGCATACCTTTCCCCAGTAGTGAAATATATATTTTTTACTATTTTTGATAGTCTCACAAAGCATCTCAGTATTTCTTCATGTTAAATGAAAATCTGTTTTTCTGTTTAGAATGTTTAAGTCAGAATTTTACTGTTGATGGGAGTCTTTCCTTTACCTTAGTGTCCTGGTCCATTTACACAGTCTAGATGTGATAATAATGCATCTTAAAGCAATTATACAGAAAACGTGAAAGTTTATCCTCCATATTTTAGAATATGTTGAAACTCTGGAATTTTCCTTTATTTTCTGACTCCAGAGTAGCTGAGATTGCTCCTTTGGAATATGACTAGGATTCAGCTCCAGACTAACACTCTGCTGGATTCTGTCTGCAGCTCCTGAAAAGGAGAATCCTGTTCCATATATGCCCACCCTTCTCCCCAGAAAGGGCATCCCTGGAGTGTCAAAGGTGTGTTTAGGAGATGACTCTCATCCCTGATCACTCTAGACTTCCTGGATTGTATTGCTAAACCTTCATTTTCCAGTTTAAAGTTTAAAGTCAAGGGCTGATTAAGCTTTCAAACAGTATTTAATCACCTACATGTGCCATGGGCCAAACTTTCTCAATTCTATCAGAAATTTCTGAAATATTAAATTAAATCTTTTTAAATATATTAACATTCTTAGCCTTTTGGTAGAATTTATGGCCATGAATTACTGGCTGCTCTAATGATGCTTGTGTTTAGATAAAAATCCTGTCATTAGTTTATTAATAACCCTAATCCCTTCTAACCACAGACCACAGCTTCACATCCAGCTCAACTTCCCAGACACACAGCACTTCCATACAGAAATTCCCTTCCTATTAAACATCTGGGGAGGCACATTCCTAACAAGAATCAGATGTGACAGGAGGATTTAGTGGGTGGCCTGTACCCACTCTGTGCTCCTGTGAACATGCCAGTACACGATACGCAATGACACAGCTGTCAAAAACACACAGCAAATGTCTCCTGACTGCTGCTGGCTTTCCCCTCATCATCTCAAATGGCAAAGCAGCGTTATTTCCCAGCCACAAATTGGTGAATGCTGATTAAGAAACTTGCTGCAGATTATACTTTTCTAGAAGCAGATGGAACCAAGACAACATCCCTTAGCAACTGAGAAAGAGCAGGCAATGTGGAGAAAATATGTTTGATTGTGTAGGCTACGTTGGTGAGATCGATGGTAGAATAAATATTCATAGGAATATTTAAAAAAAAAAGGAGAAGGTATATGAAAAAAGGATAAGCTATTTTAGTAATGGAGAAAATGGTTGATAGTGCTAGAGACCTCAAGGTTAGTACTGACAGAACTTCAGGAGAAATTTTCATCAGTGCAGAAAGATGGCCATGCTGAGACAGGATTCTACTTCTTCCTATCAGCTAAAAAGGAAGCTAACTTGGACAGAGATGACTAAAAACTTTATTGTTTTCTAGCCCCTCTTTCTGTCCTGCTTCTTTCCCACTGTCTGCTCCCCAGCAGAATTCAACCACAAAGTAGCTTTTCCCTTTGTTCCTGAGGTGCAAACGGAAATCGGCCGGAGGTGGCACGGGAAGAGATACGGGCTGGTGCCAGTGTGGAAGAGGACCAGGTGGACTGTGCCCTCCAGCTCTGGGGTGAAAATGACCACATCTGTGTGCTGAAAATGGCCTCAGGCTCTGGAGGGGAAAAAAACCAACCAAACAAACAAAATTTTACCGAATGTAACTATTGCAGTTTATCCTGAGCAAATTGGAGGAGGATCCACTTCTGCAGTTCTGACCATGGGGCTTTTTTTGCAGGACAAGCATTGCAGTGACAGATGAAACCCTGACTGACGTTCTAAACACAAAATAATCCTCTCAATGATAACTCTGCACCACAGCAAATATAAAAATCACTTATTCTGGTTCATTTCTACACTTTCACTGATAGACCACATAGTATTTATGAATGGACACTTGTAGCACCCTCCAGTGGCACCACAGATGACCACCTCTGGAAAACAGAATTCAATTCTAATTTAGTGGGAGCTGGAGTCTATCCAGCTTCTTCAAGCTTTGGTCCATGGTTTGATTCCATAGACATATAAATAAGAAGCCCAAAGTCTTGCTGAACTGCATCACAAAAAGCCCTTTTATGTTGTCTTTTTACATTGTCTCTTCAATAGTAAAAAATATTCAATTTCGCCATAAAACACTCTCAGGTTCTGATGTTATTTCAGGAGTTACAGGTTAGAAAATTTCTGACAGCCAAGTAGTAGGAAAGGGAGGCACTGGCAAGGCCAAGGCTCCATATGATAATTATTAAGGAAATTCTTTGCAAGGAAATGAAAAGAAAAAGCCAACTTTTGCACAGAAAAAGAATGAGACCCCCAGGAGATGGACTGGGAGACTGCTGGGAATACTGCTAAACATTTTGTTATGTGTGACTGTTTTTGCTCTCCAGTGTTGTAAAAGATTCAGAAGCTTGAAAATAAACTTGGATTCCCAGTGTTTGTACTTGAGTGGTTTTGTTTTGTTTTATTTTGTTTTTTGGTTTTTTCCCCACAATGGTGATTGTAACCTGTATATTAAAAGATTGATTAAACTTTTTGATGGGAATATCAGGGCTTGGAAAGGAGTGAAGAAAGTTAAGCTGTACCACCCAGCAAGGATCATTGCATCAATACACTTTACCCTGCTCTTCTGAACATTTCAGTGAGCTGCCAAGTCTGATTAAAAACCAGAAATTTCCCTTTGCTGAATCCAGGTAATTACAGCCAACCTGAAGAAATGGAATGTTGCTTCACCTAATTTTTGCATAAAAGTTGACAGTTGACTGCTCAGGATTTTCCTCTTCCACTTTAAAAAAAAAAAGTGGTTTTTTTTTCCTTGTTATTCTTCTACCTGTGAAAATTACAGCAGTGGCTGGATTCAGACCGGAGGGTGGAAGAAGGTGTTTATTTCCATTTCTGAAGTGACTCCTTGGAACACATTTTACAATGTGGAGCCCAAGATATTGTTTTTCCTGGTTTCCTTCCATTATCCAGAAGATCCCAAGGTGTTCTGGGTGGAGAGAAAGGAACTAACAGAGAGAAGCCTTCACATGGCTTTCAGTGTCCCACAGCACCCAGCTCTGGTGGAAAAGTGGCATAACCAGCTCTTTCCTGGAGAGGAATGTTTTTCAGCCTCCCAAAGATCATGGTCTCTATCAGCTAAAATGATAATAACTCAGGAAAGACAGATAAATTTTACCCATCTCTCCCCATAAATGTTTAGATATAAAATTTCTTGCAGCTGCTGCATTGCTGCTGGTGGGAAAATCAGCAAACTTACTGTGAACATCATCATGCTCTAAAAGCATAAGACAAAAAGCAATAAAAACTAAATAAAAATCCTTCTTCTGCTAAACAGATCAACCACTGTGAGGCTCAGCTGATTTCTGTATGTGTGATGGCACTTTCTGGTCTCCCTGTGTTTTAAAGTGTCATATTAAGACTCTTTTATGCCTTGACCATATCAAATGGATTTTCTGGATTGTAATTAGGCCCTGAAATTCTGAAATGGGGTTTTCACATTGACTCTGACTTTAAAAGGATGGGTTAGTAACAGATATGAAGGCACATAAACACAGGGACTTCTCAGGGCTCTTGTTTTTAGGGAAATTTGGATTAAGTGATTGACCCAAATCCCTCTGCATCAAAAATAGTTGGTCTGTCCAAATAATTTCCATTGGCTCTGTATCATCCATAATAGGCACAATTATTTGGCTGCATTCCAGTACCTGTGGCACTCATTGTCACCTAAACAGGGTTATTACACACTGAGTCTGTGTCCTTCTCCAGTCATCTCAGCTTTTTCTAGCATGAAAAAGAGCAGGAATCTTAAAGATATAATTTTGTCCCTTCCTGAAATAAACCCTAGCTACTATCCAGGGAATGTTTTCCTTGGGGATGGCTGAAACTGGAAACAGAAGTGCTTAAAATCACAAGATATGACTCAAGATATTTAATTAGAGTATTAATATCAGTTATGACAAGGCATGACATGGAGATTAGGATTGCATTACATTTTTACTAAATCCTATACTGAATATAAAATGTTGAGCAGGATTCAAAAACTGAAGCAATTCAGCTTTTCAGGATGGGAATTGCATTGAATTTAGATTATTTTTACTGCTCTTAACTGAGTTTAGGAGCATGTGCACACTTAATCACATAAGATTATCTTTCTACACATTCTTGTCTGTCACATGCAAGGTTTGATAACACAAGTATGAAAAGTATAAGCAACAGAAACTCCTTAACCTTTGAAGAATAAATTTGGCTAAGTGTGATTTACTTTCACTTGAAGTAGGACCAGAGCAACGGAAAACTGGGTTGAAGACAGAAAATTATTCCCAGGGTGTGCAAATTGCTACAGGGTTTACAATGCAAGGAGTAAAGACAGAAATAAAAAGGTGCTTCCAGGCCTGGGGGCATGACTTGATCTCACTGCAGGCTGCAGAAGTAAAAGAAATTCACTTTTAGGTGTTGATTTTCAAGTTTCTGCCTGCTTAGGTGCAAGTTAAAACACTTGGTCTCAAAATAATGTCTTACCACAACTCATTGTATGATATTGGTTAACTTTTCTGCTCCTATCCTCAAAAACACCTGCCAGATACATAAAAAGAAGCAATACCTTCCAATTATTTTTTTTTTAATGGAAATATCCTATTTTTTTGTGGGAGCACTTGATTAGTTTCTTCTACATCCACATTCAGGTGGCATTTTCTGTTGGGCTTTTGCCCACTAGTTTTGTCATCATTTTTTCATCTTCAGGCAATAACCCTTTTACAGTGATTTTCTTCTGTCTATCTTAGTGCCTTACATGCTTCCCCACACACTGTAACTGCCAAGTTTAATGGCAAATTCTCTTCTACTAACAGCATATATTTTATATGAACAAAATTAAACAGTGTATCCCATAACAATTATCAGAGAACACTCCTGGTTCTTCTGCCTTTATCTGACATCAAGGAGAGGTCACTATTATTGTTTTTATATCATGAAATAATTTCAATTTTCAGTGAAGCAAGGACAGCTGTTCAATACTTTGTTTTATTTGAATTATGATTCAAGCTCTGGTGGAGTAAACCCTTGGCACCTCTTCCAAGGGATGTCCCACAGTGATGGCACTGAACTTAGAGTAGGACACTGGAGAAGAGAAAACATAAAAACATTAAAAGTGGCCCAAAGGTTCTTCAGATTGATTCTTG
Organism: Ploceus nigricollis; assembly: GCA_013399945.1. NCBI lineage: Eukaryota > Metazoa > Chordata > Aves > Passeriformes > Ploceidae > Ploceus > Ploceus nigricollis. The sequence continues at coordinate 373,115 of VXBC01006759.1, read as the reverse complement.
TAATAAAAATTCTACTGGCATCATTTGTTACCTGAACCAATTTGTAGCTGAAGTCCTTCCATGTAAGATCCCAGATCTGCTGTGCTGCCTGTGGGTACCTGTAGGAAAAGGGAGATGTCACTGTGTCTGTGATGGGCTGGGAACAAGCCTGGAACATCCTTTAGTGATGATCCTGCTGTTCCCTGCTGGTCAGGGAGTGCTCTGGAAACTGAAATTGAGATCAGCTTTGATAGCAAGAGACACAATCACATCTACACCATCACTGCCTGGCTTGAATTGTGCTCTGGTACTATCAAATAAAGATGTTAATGTGGTACTCTTCAATTCTGCCATTATCCCTAAAGGACAAAGCTTTTCATCAGATCCTGCCCACTGCAAAGTTTGTCAGAATGATGGGGAAGTTTTTGGTCAGTGGAAATTGTTTTATGGCACGCTATGCAAATCCTATATCCAAAGAGCTTTAAAAAAAAAAAAAAAAAGAATTGCAGTTTCTATGAATATTTCATGATTTTTGGGGTAATGTTGTCTAGCTGCAGATAAAAATACATTGTGTTCATATTTTGTGACATAAATTAAATGACTGGAATGTTTATTTCTACTACATTTTGCTTCAAATGCCATAAATTTTTAATATATATTAAAATTTAACAGTATGACAGGATAGTGTTAAAATATTATTTGTAATTTTATGGATCAATAGGATTTTCCTGTCATTTTGGATGTGACTGAACAAAACCACTGTGTCAAAGTGGACAATAAATACCATTCTTAAAGCGACAGGAACACATACAATATATCTTTAATTTTTTAAACACAAATGTCTGCAATGGATCTGTGTTTCTTTATTTCCTCTATAACACTCAGTTAACTTTTCAGAGCATTTTATCTATATTGTAGCTGGACCTTTGCAGAGCTGGTCTATGGAAGGTGTCCCTGACCATGCTAGGGGGTTGGAACTAAATGATCTTTAAGGTCCCTTCCAATTCATTTTAGGATTCTGTGGTTCAGGATAAACTAAAATCACACCTTTAAACTGGGAGTGGGATTTATCTCCAGCTGTTTGAGGTAAATCAAGTTTAGGAAATGCTGAGAGGGTGAGGTAGTGCCTCTCCTCCCCTTCCTAAGCACAAGCTTTATTTTTATAACTTGGGTTTCCAGCCAGAAAAAGCCCCATGTTCCAGAGGATTAGGTCTACAGGAAATTGTAGAAACACCTGGTTTTGGTAATAGAGTTAATTTCTGATGATTTGAAGGGATTTTAGAAACCAGAGAAATACCCACACCTAATCCACAGAGTACCTTAACAAGTTAAAGATTTTCTCCATCTCCTGAGTGAACAGATAATGACAGTGAGTAAAACAGAACTCTGAGTCCAAATCAGCTTGATGGGAAAACAACCACCAGATATTCTGTTTATTCTGTGTTAACTGTGCTTTCTTAGCCACTGAGAAAAGGTAAAATGCCATAAGGGAAAATGAAGCATTTTAAAGGAAAATGAACAATGTCAGGGTGGAAGTGAAAGGGTTTTTCCTTGATAAGTTCCTCACACCCTGCCCAACACTGAAAGCATTGCCAGAGAGGCAAAGTCTAAGTGGGTTCAAGACAAGGCTGGAGAAATGAATGGAAGATTTGGAAAATGCCAAGTGGGAATCTGGGAAGCAGATCACATGCCTGCCCTAAGCTCCCCCTCTTCTCTGGGTGTGAGGTTTGACCATCGTCACTGATGAACAGCACAAACAAAGGGCTGATCAGAAAGTTCCAAAGTGAAGTTCCAGTTGAAACCTCTGCCCCCTTTCCTAGCAAAAAAAAAGTGCAGTTGTGCTGCAAAGAGCACACAGTAGACAACACACTGGGGTGGGGGAACTGAAATTTCATCTGATTACTCTGAAAACTGCCCACATTTCTTCAGTTCGAATGAAAACCCTTGTGTGGTTTTCCATGGAGGTGAGAGGGAGGACACAAACTGTTCCAGAAAAGAGTGACAAGGGGTTTTTTTACCTCCTGATCTTTTATCTCCTGTTTCTCTCAATTACAACGTGGTTCTGTCCCCAGTTTCACTGGTTTCTAGGCTACTTTATTTTTTATGACTTTTTTCTCGAGTAAAGACGTGATTTATCCTACAGATCAGAGATTGGTTCTCTGTGATATGTACTACTTATATATTTATTTTAGTCTAAAGACACATCCCTACTCCACTAGATGGCAGCCAGGACCTTCCCAGACCCCATCCCTGTGAAACAGGATTCTCCTTTTGCCGGATTCTCTCGGCACACACCAATTAAGATGTTCCATCCAGCGGGTGAATTATCTCACCGCCCTTCCAGTGACACCCTCAGCATTCCACACCAATGAACTCCACCCTCCGTCCTACAGCCAGGACTTTACATCTTTCTTTGCTGCTTGTCCAGGTTGGACTCAATGATTTAGATGTCTTTTCCAATCTAGACAATTTTATGGTTGCAAAAGCACCTGGAAGTCCCTCTGGAAGGCTGTGCCACCTATTTATGCTGGACATCCCTTGGTGGAGTGAGCGCAAGGAGCCCTTGAGGCCANTCTAACTTCACTCGTGACTCTCTCCCCTCAGAGAATCCAGACACAGGTGGATTCCATTGGCCATCAGGGCCAAACAATCCTTACCAGTATCTAATGAACTAATGACTTTAGGTAAACAATTCTCTAATGCATTCTACATGAGAGAAACAAGAGACAGAAATAGAAATTGTTTTCCCTTTTGTCTCTTCTGTCTCTATACTAAAATCTTGAGAGAGAGAAATATGTGCTTGCCACACCAACCTGCCAAGCCTTGTGCAGGTTGTGAGATTCCCAGGTGTGGATTTAGGCATGGCTGGAGCTCCTACTCATCCCTGAATAAAATCCAGAGTCTCCTGGACCACCCAGCACGCAGCCTGGGAGCTGACTTCAAGGACACTGGTGACTGAGAGCCAAGTGGAAGATGTCACTTCCCTTTTCCAGCCACACTGGAGCTCACCCTTGGGGACACGATGACATTCCATGGCAGCAGATACACAAATCCAGGCATGGTGGGAATAAATTGCACTCCCTGTGGGAATGCCTTGCATTGCTGGGAGGGGATGGTCTGTGGGGTCAACCCCTCGCTCTGGAGAAGCAACAGATGGCAAAGTTGCCAAAGCAAAGGCTGAATCATTTGGGTGGATTAATCAGTGCCTCAGAGCTGGTGTTTGAGGTAAAGCAGCTCCTGCCAGGAGCAGGGCCCTCAGGCTAAATCCCAACACCCAGCAAACGTGGGTTTGGAGCAAAAGCCTGGAGCTTGGTGCAGGCAGCAGGGTTGTTGTGGTTACACAGAGCTCAATTCAAGCTTTAAATCCACCTGAGATGCCAAGGAAAAAAAAATGAATTCACAGCTATGGCCTGGGCTCAGTGCCACAGCTGCTTGGCTGCTCAGCTGTAGGAAATTCATTCATGGTGTCCCCTTGGTCACTTGGTTGTGACAGTAGTGAACACATTCATGATGTCAGCTCTAAAAATCACAGAGTGCCACCATACTATTGTGACAAAACCTCAGCAGTTCTCTGCTATTTTGTTTCCTTAGGGATTTTATGTTATTTAAACACATTTCAGTGGATTTTTTGAGAGAAAGCTTTGTAGGTTTATAGTGATCTCTGTCAGGATCAGTTTTGGTAAAAGCTGGACCTGAAGTGAAAATGGATTCTGGTTTTGGTAGGTGGTTGGATATCTCTAGGTTTTATTAAAGAAAAAAAAGTGGATTTTTTTGTGGATAGGTGGGGAAGGGAGAAGAGAAGAGAAGAGAAGAGAAGAGAAGAGAAGAGAAGAGAAGAGAAGAGAAGAGTTTTATTAATTTTGATGGATGTTAGGGAATGATGAATGTTAATGGAAATATTTTCCACATACCACTGTCACAATCTCCAGAGCTCTTATATTTTATAAAGAGGATTAGAAAGTATCATTCCCATTCTGACTGAAAATAGCTTTTGCAATTTCCTCCTGATAAAAAATGGGCTGCAACAATGCAAGTATTGGCAAAAGTAACTTACTATTAGTGTCATACCCAGGGCTAGATGGAGCATTTTGGAAATATTGACATTTTATTGAAAATGAACATTTTATTTTCACTGATTCTAGAGTCCCTGTAATGTTTCTGAAGGGTTGTTGCATCTTTGGGCAACAGCCCACACCAGCTGTGGGAACCAGATTGACCCATTCCCATATTCAGTGCTGAACACATGCTTAATTCTATACTATTCCAAAGCACTCATTTGGTTTCATTTTTATTAATGTTAAATTTGCACTAGTATTTATAATCAGGAAATGCAGAAAATATTAAAAATCAAAATACATTTCTCATCTACTGCAGAAAAATATCCTGGAGTTCCCTATTGTTGGCCACCTTTTATTTTTTCCCTGCTGAAGAGACATCTGGCAGAGGAACTGTGTCTCATTTTTTTTTAACAGGAGAATAAAACTTTTACCCTTTTTACCATCTAGGAAGGTGCAAAGAGATGGGATTCATCTGACAATATTTAGTAGTCTAAGAAGTAGGTGCCTAAATTCAGTCCAGGCAACCCAGGCTGTCTTTATAGACAGAAGAGAACATATTGAGGTGTGATTTACCTGATCCACTTTAGAATTTCAGTATAAAAATGAGATGGATGGCACAGCAGACTCCCCTTGCTGGATCTCCTTGGCTTTCAAAGGTATCCCACCTGGATCAGCTGTAGATGTTTTGGCAGATGGTCCCTCCCAGCACACATGGAAGGAAATGGTGGCAGGTCAAAAAAAGAAAAAAAAAAAAAAAAAAAAGGTTTCAAACTGACAGAGGGAAGGGCTAGATGGAATATTAAGAAAAAATTCTTTGTTGTGAGGGTGGTGAGGTACTGGAACAGGTTGTCCAGAGCAGCTGTGGCTGCCCCTGGATCCCTGGAAGTGTCCAAGGCCAGGCTGGACAGGGCTTGGATCACCCTGGGATAGTGGAAGGTGTCCCTGCCCATGGCAGGGGATGGAATGAGCTGATCTTTTAAGATCCCTTCCTACCCAAACCATTCTACAATCCTCTGAAAGTTACAGTTTTCAAGACCACCGTGGGGTCTCCCCAAAGCTGGTTGCCAGCAGCTGTGACCAGTTTTAGCAGTCAGCTCTTCTGCTTGGCACCCGCAGGGCACCTCCTGCACCCACAGGCTCTGCACTGGGATGTGTCAGCATCCCACAGGATGCCTCAGGGCTCACATCCAGGACACTCAGAGCCCTGCATGGCCATGCAGGCACTGGGCTAATTCCATCTCTCTGTCCTGGGCCCACTGCTGCTCAAGAGCCATTTCTTGGGGCAGCCAATTTTGTCACAGATCACAAAGTGGTAGCCCAGCTTTCCCTGCTTGCTGCTCTGGGTGTTGGAGAAGCTCTTCTGACCATGTTAAAAATGAAGTTATGCCCCAGTCTTGGTTTCTAGTGCAGTTGCAGGCTTATTTTGAGATTAAATACACCCATTGCTCTTTCACATCCTGATTTCTCTCACCCAGCTACACAGACAATCCTGAAGGGTTTTTTCAGTACTAATTTAAGAATGTACTTACCTGTTTTCCTGGCACATGGAACTTGCTTTGTTTTTCATGGCATAAACATGGGAACAGGACAAAATACACTGAAGTGACCAGGTGCAAGTGCTGTCTGTCCTCCTCCCTCAGCTTTTAATGCATCTATTTTCTGAGTGCTCTTTCAGAACCTCAGTAACAAAAGGAAAGTAGCTTTTAACTACTGGTTATATTTTAATCTCCATCTGTCTCTGCTTTAAAAGCTTTGGAGAAAAAATAGAGTGGCTTTTAATAAAGTAGCAGCTATTGAAACACCAGTAATTTTCTTTCCTCCCAGAGACTTGGTGGAGGATATTTAATTGGATTAATTCACTGTTCACGTTTAAAATGTTGGGTTCTTTTTGTTTGTCTCTCTTTTTTAAATTTTTTCTGCCTTTCCCCCCTCCTCTCCATACTGATGCTTGCATTTATCAGCTATTTCACAACAATTCAGATGCTTTTAGAAGGAAGTTGTTACCTCTGTACCCAGCAAGAGAACTGCCAGAACATTGGTGCCTCAGCTTCTGATGTGTGATGGACAGGAATATTTGGTGACTCATGTAATGACAGACTGAGACAACAGGAAGTTAAATTCCTCTAATTTTTCTGCTTTTTTGCTTCACAGGGGACTGCTCAGCTTTTGGTCATGTACTACTCTTCTGTGAGTGCTCCAATTGTCTTTATTTATAGCCACATATTTGAGCAATGAAATATAAAATAATGAAAGAAAAATGAAGTGTTCCCATTACAGTTCAATGTGTGTGTCAAAAATCCTTCCTTAATGAAAACAAGGTGTTTTTCACAGATTGTTGATTTTGAGAAAAGATTATCAAGTCCATGCTGAAATATTTGATTTATCTGAAAAACTAAAATTCAGATGCAGACGTCAGACCTGAACAATTCAATGCAATTTAATACCGTGACTAATTATGAACATCTTATTTTTGCATTTTCCTTAGGGCTTCTCTGAGCAGTTGGAACAGGTATTTGCTTAATACTGGTTTTGTTTATGACACAAGACCAGGCTGGATGGGGCTTGGAACAACCTGGGACAGTGGAAGGTGTCCCTGCCCATGGCAGGGGTTTGAATGAGATGATCTTGAAGATCCCTCCTGACCCAAACCATTCCATGATTTTGTGATTCCCTAATTCCACATCGTTTTCCCCCTACATGTCTGTATACCTGAGCACTTATAAGATATCTCCAGGAACTGTAACCACCCAAACATCTCAATAAAGAGATTATAACCAGTCTGTGCCAGCGAGTGCCATCAGCAAGAGCAGATACAAGCAACGATGGAACATATGCTGATAAAAGATCCTCATAAAAAACATGAGGCTTTTGAGATTTTCAGTGCTGAGGGCTTTTTTTGATGAGAAAAACAAGGCTTTTAGCAGCAAAATTGGGCAAACAGCAAGCAGCTGGATTCCCACTGGGTAAACGTGCAGAGGAATCAGCAGCAGGGCACTCCAAGGCCTCTGTGGCTGCTCTGTGCTCACCTTGAAAGCCAGAGAATTGCAGGGATTGACACGTGCTGGGGGCAAACACAGGGTGGGAGCCCTTTGCTGGGGGGGTGTGCAGCTGGGGAGCCTGGATAAATAACCCAGCAGGGCGAGGAGGCACGAGCTGCTGTGCTGTGGTGCTCAGCTGGAGAGCAGGAATCAGTTCTGCAGCATCCCTGGGGCCAGAGGGATGCTGGCAGGGGAGCCCCGGGCTCAGCTCAGCCCTGGGCAGCTGGTGAGCAGCTCTCTGTCAATTCTTTGCCTCTCTTCTCTGCCAAAGTCAGGATTAAATGTGTGAGATGGAATTTCTTGTTGGGACTCAGATGTTTATCAGTTCTTATCTCTGTCACAGTCTCACAAACNCTCCAACACTCTCTTTTGCAAGGTGTGCTTAAAAACCTGCTTGAGGTAGAAGTCACCAAAACCTCCAGGAAAAAAGTCCCAGTCTGGCCAAAGCTGCCTTGCCATTTTCAGCACAGGTGCATCAGGAATTCAGCTCTGAGGTTCAGGATGGATCTTTGAGCCAAAGTATGAAATATAAATGAGATCAAGCCTAAGAAGAAGAGTGCAACTCAAGCTCTTCCTGATACAAGTCAGCCAGGGAAGGCAGCTCAAAAACACAGAGTATTCTTCCTTTTGCAGGGATGTAAAGTTTAAAAATGTGTTCCCTCTTCTGATTCTCTTGACAATATTTCAGAAAAACTAAACTACAGTGGCTAAGCTTTGGGAATCTGATAATTATTAAAAATCTTTCTTGGATCCTAAAAACTGTCCCACATTGTTGGATTTTTCTCTGATCCAGATCAAGGTATGTGTCAGAGGTTTCCTAGGGAGTCAGCAGGGTATACAGGCACCTCTAGGTTCTGGTTATTTTTTCCTAAGCAAAATGTGTAAAACAGTGAGATGAACCACCCTGCAGATGTGTTATCACTCAGCAGTGGCTTTTAAATTGTTCTCTGTTTAATTTAGAAGTTTAATTTTTAGGCATCTGACTTTAAAAGTGTCTAAATTGCAGAATTTAAATCCCAATTCAAGAATCACAGCTGAATCCTATCTCTACTGCATGCATGTGTAAGTGATTTTTTGTAACTGAATTGCAGCTGAAAGTGGGATGAATCTTTTCTATTGAATAGTTTAGGAGGGGGGAAAAAAACCCTCAAACACCATTGAGTCCAACAATTAACCCAGAACTGTCAAGCCCACCACTAAACCCCATCCCCACATGCGACATCTGTGTCTTTTAAACACCTCTGGGGCTGGGGACTCCACCACTTCCCTGTCCAGCCTGTTCCATGTTCCTGTGAAGAAGTTTTCCCTAATATCCAGTCTAAACCTCCCCTGGTGGAACTGGAGGCCAAGTCCTCAAGTTCCTCAGGACTTTGGAGAAGAAACTGCCTCCCTCTGGCTACAACCTGCTCTCAGGTAGAGAGCTCTAAAGTCTGGCCTCATCCTTCTTTGGTCCAGGCTAAACACTCCCAGCTCTATCACTTGGTCCCCATGAGATTTGTGCTCCAGACCCTTCACCCTTTCACTGCTTTCTAAAGAAACAAGACATGCAGGGCACCAAGAGTGAGAGGGAAAGTTAAGGGAGAAGCAGAATGAAGAACAGAGGTGCTCTGTGAGACACTGCACAGAAGCTGAAAAAGAGATGGCACATGGAGCTGCCCACCAAAGAAAACCAGAAGAGACAGACCTACACATCAGACAGAAAATCAGAGCAGTTTCTCTGCAGCAGGTGAGACACAGTGAATTTGCTGAGAAGCATCAAATCCTGTTCCACTGCCCCTCTTGTTTGCTGTGCTGCTTACTTCAGTCTCCTCTGCAGCAGACTCAGGAGACAGCTCTGGACATGTTCAAGAGGTGAAATGTTTAATTTACTCCCCTGCTGTCTCAGATGTTTGGGGCTGTGAAGAGGAGAAACCTGTGGCTGCATGCTCTGAATTCTTCCAGAGAGCAAACTGAAAATATCAAGCAGATCTGCAACATCGTCCTTCGAATTGATTTTTTCAATCTGCTTTTCTCTACAGCTCTGCTTGGTCAGTATTCATGAAATAAAGTTTTACATAAACAAAAAGCAATCAAACAAAGAAAACCTTATAATCTGATTTATGAATTCTTCAGGATTTCAGCGATCTAGTTTCTGCTATTCTCTAAAATAAAGTTGTCTTAGAACAAGCTTTTCCATACATTCTTTCCCTGTATGTTTCATGTATGAGCTGTATCAATTTTCATATGAAAATTGGGTTTGCACACGAGGTTTTGGTGGTGAGGGCTACAGAGGTGGCTTCTGTGAGAAGCTGTGAAGCTTCCCCCATGTCCAGTGTGGCTCCAACATGGACCTGCCACTGTCCAAGGCCAAGCCCATCAGTGACAGTGGGAGTGACTCAGGCATCACAGAGTTAAAAAGGGGGGAAAAGCCACCTGCAACTTCATCCAGAGAAAGGAGTGAGGATGTGTGAGAGGAGCAGCTCTGCAGACCAAGGGCAGTGCAGAATGGCCAACGAGAATGGGCCCCACAAAAACTGATCTCAGCACTCACCCAGTGACACTGTTACCATGGAAACAGGGTTTCAGTGTTATAGTTGAGGAAAAGTTTATTTTATTTTTAATGCCTGTCTGGAGGTTAGAAGCCACAGGCAAGGCTTGGTTCTGGTCTCTCTCTGTAGTGTCTCCTCAAGAGAATGGAAATGAAACCACAGAGACTTCAAGCATTTCAGAGTCTCAGGAAAAACAAAGCCTGAAAGAACTGGAACAGCAAAAATTGAAGAAGCAGCATTTTCTTTTATGAAATATTTTTTTTAGTGTTAAAACACAGCTTCAGAAAGGGAACCAAACATAACCCTAAGAACCGGTGGCAGTGCTCAGATGATGAAGGAAATCTGTTTAGTTAGGTATGCAAATTGTGGAGGAATTAATCAAAATTCATGGCCCCATAGAGCATCTCTGTAGAGTTTAGTCCTCCTAGCTGCTAAAGGCCTGAAAGCAGACGAGAGTCTTTGTGTATATTTATTGCTTATGTGGAGGGAAAGATTTTTCAAAGGTGCTTAACAGATGATGCATAAATCTGAGTGCATGGCAATTAAACCTACATTGCTAATTGCTGGAGCAAGCTCTAAATCCCCAATTTAGACATCACTGTAACTTTTAGACATTGCCTCAGGGGAGGCTGTGGGAAATGGTGGCAGGAATATGTTCAGGAAGCCTTCAGAGACATAAAAGAAGTCTCAGTGAGTGATGGAAATAAATTAGTGCAGACAAAACAAGTAAACAGGTGAAGTTCTCTTGCCTTCTTTCAGCTAGCCTGAAGTTAGGAAACAGATCTCAGCTGGTTGTACAAAACATCTCTATTGTCATTAAAATGAAATCCAGTGAGATGGAATCCAGAACTTCCCACCTCTACTTCATCCAGCCTCTGTTGGCCACATCTTAGAGGGAGATTCAACTGACTTTTGAAAGAGTCTCTGTGTCTCCCCTGACCACCTACAAATTTAGCTTCAAAAATAGAATAGAATAGAATAGAATAGAATAGAATAGAATAGAATAGAATAGAATAGAATAGAATAGAATAGAATAGAATTTCTCCCCTGGAAGGGACCTACAATGATGATCTAGCCCAACCACCTGATGAATTCACCTCAAAACACACTTTGCTTTTAGATGAAATGGATTCATTTTCATCTCTCTGCCCAAAACAATGGGTTTTTCAAAAGATGATTGTTCATCCCCACGAGCAGTTTGTAGTGCAGGACAGTGGCACATACAGAGAACTCAATTCCTTCTGGGTACCAGAGGATGTGAATGCAGAGATGAAGAGTTGACTCCAAGTTTATTGCTTTCACCTTTAGATGATTGACATTTTCCTTCTGAGCTTTCACAGATTTTAAGTTTCTATTTCTCTCAGTAAAGAAACCCTCACTCTGTATCTGGAGTGTTTTAGAAGCCAGGAAATTCTGCAAAGGACAACCAGAAGAAGATACATCCATAATTTATCTTCCCCTGGGTGAGGGTATGAACCAGATTAATTACTTTTCATGAGCAACTGCTGGCAGATTGACCCCAGCTATTATTATAACCATTAAGTATTGAGGAGGAAGATAATCAATCAGTCAGTCTCTTACACTTGTAATCTTGGCAGCAGAAACAATCAGGGAGCAGCAGATCTATTCATCTGCTGGCTTGTCTGACTGTTTTCCTACGTGTTCATCTCTTCCAGGCAGCAATATCTGTCCATCATCTGACAGTCACTGCTCTGCAGGACTTGCTGTCAGCTGGTAGCAAACACAGAGCTGCTCAAACCACTTGAACATCAGCAGTTTTCTTTCCCTGGTGGAACAGCCCAGAATGATTTCCTCCCTGCAGAGGGAAAGTTGGATGAAAATGAAAGCAATTCTCATTCAGAAGAGCTGAGTCAGGGACAGCTGAACCAAGGAAGCACAACAGAAACCCAGCATGGGAGAGGTGTTCTCTCTATCTCCACCTCCAGAAGATTTTATATATTAAGGATGGGTGTTGCTGCAGGCCCCCAGCTGGGGAATAATTAGCATTGACTCCATGATTCAGAAGGCTGATTAATTGCTTTATTATTATATCTCACAGTATATGTTACTATACTTACATTACACTATATTACACTAACAAGAGCTCTCACTATTAACTAGAAAACCTGTGACTCTCTCTCCTGAGAGTCCCAACACAGCTCTGGATCCAATAGGTCCAGAATGAATCCAAACACCATCACCAGAATCCAATTAAGAAACCACCTTGGGTAAACAATCTCCAGAACACATTCCACATGTACACAACAACGAGCAGAGATAAGAATTGTTTTGATTCTCTTTTCTCTGCTTCTCTCACAGCCTTCCCTGGGAAAATACCTGAGAAAGTCTGTGCCTGCTCTCTGTGGCCAGAGAGCTGCTGCCATAGATGGGTGCTTGATTTTTATCATGGTCAGGACTTAACTGCAGATGCAGCCACTAAAAATACCATGGCAAACAGCTGTTGCTGTTAATATACAGCATAAATCATCTCTCCACACATTAATCAGGTGGATGCAGTTCTGCTCAGAAGGGACTCTTCCTGCCACCTTTCTTCTGCCACTCCAGACCTAATGCGTTCCAGAATGCCTTTTGTGGAAAACACAGGAGAGAAAAGCTCAGTGACTGTTCCCAGCCTGGAATGCCAGAAAAGCTCTTCCCCCTGCCATTAATTCATGAGAAAAAGGAGCCATTTCCATGCCTGTTTATCCATAGCACATGCTGCTCCAGGAAATCAAGCATTTCCCTGTCAAGCATCTTCCAAGTAGCCTAAAAAGAGCCAATTTATTTGTTCTGTGCTGTTAAATGATTGAAGAGGTTAATGGAGGAATAAAAACACGCGTTTGGGAGATCATATAAACATGAAATTTGAAGCTGTAGCGAGCCTCCAAAATGATCATTGTGCATTTGAGTCATGTATCACTAACAAGGAGCTCAGCTGGCTGCTTGGAAGCTCTCTGGGCAGCCTGGGTCCTGATTTCCTTCAATTTCCTCTCAATGTCCTGACAGACACGCTCTCTAGATTTTCCTTGCAGCCAAGCACAAAACCAAAAGATCATTGGGAAGCCCTCCAGAGGATGCCTGTATTCCTTCTCCAAGGGAGGCCCTGCTTGCCTAAAGAATTATTTTAGATATTTATGCAGTCTGCCCCTGCTCAAATACTAAAGCAAAAAAGGCAAATAAAAATATTTGTGTTATGCTTTTTTTTTGTTAATTGACCACACAAATGACAGAAAATAAAGCTGACAAACCCCAAAACTTTCACAATTGTGGTTTTTTCTTTTTTTTTTGGTTTTGCTGCCAAATGCAAACTACAAGATCTTATGCTTCCCCAAGCTTTAGAGAAGGATTCAGGTTGATATGTTAATTGATCACAATTAATTTTATCATGAGAGCTCTCAATTTAAGCCACTTAAATAAGCAACATATTAAAAGTGTTTTTGCCTGAGGTCCTACTTATAAAACATGAAATTCACCTCACCTAATTATAAATATTTAAAAGTTACGTCTCTCAGCCTATGCAAGTCTTCCATTTTTTAGAGTCACTGGGGAAAAACAGGCACCTAAGAAGGTAATTTTTAACTTAAAGGATGACTAGGTCAGACTTTGAAAGGCAACCAGCCTATCTTGCATAAATAAATCTCACCTAAGACTAGAAACAGAAATATGGACATGAAACAAATTAAATTTGATGAGAATTTTCAACCAGCCAAGACAAAATCGAAAGGGGATTTACCCAAAACAGTGCCACAGCTCAATGTCAGAGTCAAGAATCAAACCCTGTTCTCCAGAGAGCCCTTCTGTTGTGACACAGAGCAACAAGGAATTGTGGATCCCTGGCCCTATGACTGGCTGTTACTCCAGAATAAAAAATTAAGGAGGAAGTGAGATGAGAATTAAAAGCTGGTGCTAGATTTTAGAAGCAGTTACCAAAACCAGAAAGTGAAAACTAGAAAGTGACTGGGGCAGCAGGGTAAATGTTCTTTAGGAATATTATGTGTCTCAAATATTTGAGATAAATATTTATCTCAATATTTATATATTTATCTCAATATTTATCTCAATATTTATAATGCTTTGGGGGCTGGAGCCCCTCTGCTCTGAAGCCAGGCTGGGAGAGCTGGGGGTGCTCACCTGGAGAGGAGAAGGCTCCAAGGAGAGCTCAGAGCCCTTTCCAGGGCCTAAAGGGGCTCCAGGAGAGCTGGAGAGGGACTGGGGACAAGGGGGAATGGCTTAAAACTGAAGAGGGGAAACTTGGTTTAGAGTTTAGGAAGAAATTCTTCTCTGTGAGGGTGGTGAGGCCCTGGCACAGGGTGCCCAGAGAAGCTGTGGCTGCCCCTGGATCCCTGGAAGTGTCCAAGGCCAGGTTGGACAGGGCTTGGAGCCACCTGGGATAGTGGGAGGTGTCCCTGCCCATGGCAGGGGGTGGATTGGGATGAGCTTTAAGTCTCTTCCACCCCAAACCATTCTGTGATTCTGTGACTTTTTTACCTCTTACATAACCTTCCTTCCTTCACTGCTCATTAGAGAAGAGAAATCTTGTAGCTCTCTCTGTAAGAAACTCAGAATAATGTACCCTCTGGAATTTATGGTCTGGAATACAGAAAGCAACAGCTTCAGTGCTCACATCCTGTCCCTCTTGTAGATAATAGCAGCCATTATCTCAAAATCAGAGTGACCTTTTCTCCATGCTCTGCTGGAGAAGGAAATTGTTCTACCCCAAAGAGGCAAATGGTCGGCAAATATTTTCCCATGTGAAAGCAGACAGGCTGCATTTCTGATCTCTCTCTCCAAACAGCCTCATGTTTATGCACAGAGGATGCTGTGGCCAGACCCCACTCCTGATTCTGTTGTGAGAACACAGGTGACAACTGGTCCTGGAGATGCCCATATCTGAGTCACCCACACTGTGACTCACTGGTGGCCCAAGGGACCAAAAACTCCAAAAAACCAAGCCCAGCCTGCTGAGGGAGGTGCTGAGAGGTCCATCCTGGTGTTCCATCCTCCACCTGGAGCCTGGGACAGCCCTCTTGACTCCACAGCATTGATCAGACCTTCACTGGCCATCAGGAGCACTCAGATTCTTTGCACATAGGTAGATATCTGTGTTTGGACAACTAAATTTGTGTATCTTAAACTACAGAATGAGGTTCAAGCCTTGCTACTGAATGCATGGGTAGTGATATCTTTCATCTGCACTATTTTCTCTTTCTTTCTTTTTCTTTCTTTCTTTCTTTCTTTCTTTCTTTCTTTCTTTCTTTCTTTCTTTCTTTCTTTCTTTCTTTCTTTCTTTCTTTCTCTTTCTTTCTTTCTTTCTCGCCTTCCTTCCACATAAATATTCATTATATTTTTATATTTTTACAGAAAGGAACCATAACATCAAAATACCTCCTTTCCACTGCAACTTTTTCTTTTTTTTCTTTTTTCTTTTTT
>VXBC01006759.1:340884-357870 GCA_013399945.1 Ploceus nigricollis | reverse complement strand
TTTTTTTTTTTAAATAAGCCTGCCTTTTGACTCAGTTTTGTTTCACTCTAATTCACCCAAGGGATCTATTAGCAAGACCCTCAGACATTCCCCCTCAGAGGTTGGTCATAAAAGGGTTCTCCAGCCCTTGGAGCATCTCTGTGGTCTCCTCTGGACTTTCTCCAACAACTCCATGTCCTTCTGATGCTGCGGACCCCAGATCTGGGTGAGATCTCACAAGAGCAGAGCAGAGAGGGACAATCCCCTCCCTCGACCTGCTGGTCACATCTTCATCTCCCTGCCCCTGATTTAGGATTTTGGTACCCTAAACTCTGTAATTCAGCTGCTCTGACTGGATCCAGGCAGGGCAAGTTGGTTTGTTCAGATTTATAAGGATAATCATACTATTTTGTTAGGTGTAGAGTGGCCTTAATTTTTGAGGACTGAACCCTCCCACACAGAATAAAATTAATAGTGTAAATGAATGGGGTTTTTTTGTCCTAATAGTCCTGCTCAGATACTTTTATTTCCATTGAGGGCTTGAGCCTTGTTGGAGGTATTGCTCTTCTCTTTCAAGCTTCAGTAACCAGAATGAGAAGTCCCTTGTATGCTGTGTTAGAAAATAAAGAAAAGAAGGGGAGAAAAAGAAAGGACTAATTCCATTTTATTGCATGTGAAAAATATTTTAGGAAAATAATAATCTTTTCCAGTTGGAGTAGGAAAGAAGCCATCAATACATCAAATAGGACAGTCAAGTTACATTTCAAATTGCCTACCCAGGAACCAAAAAATGAAAAATAATTGTCTTTGATACCACAAATCAGAATTTGAACTGGGTAATACGTGCATGACTGAATTCTGAGACATTAAACTGTAACTGAAAGGCATCTGGCTGTCAAAACTTTCAGAATTTAAACCTTCAGAGAAAGCATAGTCCAGTAGATAAGATATTACATTAAGGTTCAGGAAACAGGTGCAGCCCTGCCATTTGCCACACACTTCTTGTGTCAGAGTTAATAAATCACTCTGTGTCACATGTGGGATGGTGGATAATGTGCTACTGGTGACAGTGCCCTCAGGTGCCAGGCTGCTGAGCACCATCCAGAGGCATCCAAGCTGGAATTGCAGGAGGAGGAGAGCTAAAACAGCCAGTCCTGCCTGTGGCATTCACATTCTCTGGACAGAGAGACATAATTCTGTCTCTCAGGATTTTTCCTGGAGAAGCACAGAGAGAAGAAGAGAAAACAATTCTTATCTCTGCTCCTGTGTTTTCCCCCATGTGGAATGTGGTATGGAGATTGTTTACCTGAGGTGATTGCTTGATTGGATTCTGGTGATGGTGTTTGGATTCATGGACCAATGGATCCAGCTGTGTCTAGGCTCTCAGCAGGGAGTCGCGAGTTTTGTTAGTTAGATATAGTTAGTAAGTGATATAGTAAGCATCTCTTTAAAATAATAGATTAATGTAATATAGTACAGTTTAATAAAGCAAGTGTTCAGCATTCCAAAGCTTGGAGTCAGATGCCAATCATCATTCCTGCATTGGGTTCATCTTTTTTACTCTACCTGCCTGCAGGAAAATGTTGGCTGGGCAAAAAGTAACTCTAAAGAAGATTTGTCCCTTGAATTGTACTGCTCTGGAGGATTTCAGTGTTTTATGCTGAACTGCAAGGTCCTGCCTTCTCTTTGTGCAGAATTCACAGTTATATGTGCTCCTGGAATTTAACAACTTAGTCTTTTGTCTATATAAAAAATCAAACACACAAACCAAAGATAAGTCCCAAAATAGAGAGGAATCCTTTCTTCCATGGAGGAAATGCTGCCACCCTTTACCTGGGCAGCAGAACCTCCCCCTTGATGGTGAGAAACCTTGGCATAACCCCAAAGATGAACCCTCTGTGTGTGCACAAGACCCTCCAGCCAAAAGGCTCCCAGCTCCTGGGGACTTGCCTGGTGTGTGGGAAGCAGATGTTTCCACTCTCTCCTTAAGCTGCTCCACTTTGCATGAAATAATTCAGCATGAATTGGACCACTGAGAGAGAGAGAGATTAGTAAATGTGATTTTGAGCCCCAGAGGCCAGTTACTTACTGGAGGAAAGGGAGCAAGGTTTCAGTCCCACTTCCAATTAATATGTGTAATGTATGCATTCATCAGAGCATGGTGAACATGCAGCTCCCTGTCTCCTGGGTGCATCAGCTAACCACAAATCCTCTTCCTTTCTTGAGCATGGGTAACTGGTAATTAGCATGAATAACAAAAAAAAAAATATTGTCAGGAGAATTATAGAACCCACCAGACTTCAGCCTCGTGGTTAGAAAAGGCTTACATGGGTTTAGCTCTCCTTGGCTGAGACAAATTTCAAATCTCACCACTAGTTACTGGGTAAAAAAGGAAAAAAAAAGGAAATGCCTCCATTTGTTGAATGTATAATTTCAGCAAAAAATTTCTTTCTGTATGTCTTTTCACTGGATTGGGAGAAATGATTGGTTTTTAAATCCTGACAGCACATAAATATGAATTACACGCTCGGCTGCTCTGTGCCATCCAAATGCACATGGCTGTGGGCATGTCCCAAAGGAAGCATTTATCTGCTCGTGGAAGCTGACTGCTGGAAGTGCAGCCACTGAAGGAACTGTTTCTGGTAGTGGGAAAGGCTGATGGTGGCTGCTGCCTGCTGCTTTCCCCAGGATTGGCTGTTTGGGAATCAGAGCACTGGCTGATTTTCAATGTGGAATATGGGTTTTATATGCAAAGTGTAGATATTTATAGTTTCAATATTTATACTTGACCTTTGACTCCCTCTGACAGTGGAGATCCAGTCACAGAGTCAGTGGATTGTGTGACCAACTCACCCCTTGCCAAATAAATATCTAAAATAGATAAAACAAAGCATGTCCTGAAATAACTCTCTCTTTTCCCCTGTTAATTATGAAGGAAGCCAAGTTGGCCTTTTAAAAAAGAAAACACAGTTTTCACGTGATTTCTGTGGAGGTTTAGGTTGGATATCAGGAAAAGGCTCCTTTCCCAGAGGGTTCCACTTCACACCACACCTGACTAAGCAGCTTGGACATGGTCAGCCACCACTTCTTGGCTAAAGGGCAATATCAAACACTTCCTCATCTTCTTGTTGCAGTCAGGAACACAAAAAGCCCCAAAAAGAATCATGGAATGGAATTTCACAGACTCACTGAGGTTGAAAAAGCCCTCAAAGAGCATCGAGCCCAAGCTGTGCCCAATGCCCACCTTGTCACCCAGCCCAGAGCACTAAGTGCCACATCCAGGCCTTCCTTGGACACCTCCAGGGATGGGGACTCCAAACCTCCCTGGGGAGCACATTCTAATATTTAACAATCCATTTGGTGCAGAAATCCTTTCTGTTGTCCAGCCTGAACCTCCCCTGACACAGCTTGAGGCCAGGTCCCTTGTTCCTGTCCCTAGTTGCCTGGGAGAAGAGGTTGACCCTTCCCTTGCTACATCCTCTTCTCAGGGAGTTATAGAAAGTGATCATTTCCACTTCTGTCCTACAAATTAGGAGCAGTAATTTCTCCAAGTCTATTTCTTCTTTGTTATGCAGTCCTGCAGCTTATCAAAGGTGCTTTAGAAGAGACTTTAATGAGTATGAAGTCATCATGTGATGGTCCAATGCTTTCAGGTGTCAGGAGAATTAATACGGCCTTGTGGTTCCTGTCAGACAGCTCTTCAGAACAGCCCAGCTACTCCTGCCAAAGAGCTGCTGCATGGGATTCATTTTCAGAGTGAAGGAGCTCAATTAAAGACCTCCATACATTCCTGCTCCTTTTCACAGTCTGTCACCAGCATGGCTCTCCACATTCGTTGCCCTATTTTCTTTGAAAAAGAGAGACCTTACACTTCTGACTCTCACTGCACATTAAAATGTTCTGCTGTCTGGTTTCCAGCAATCTCCACAGACAGAAGCTGGAGTGGGAAATGCTGTGTGACTTAAAAAAGCCACAGAATTTTATTAAATAAACACAATAGACAAGTGTAGGTTTGACCATTTCTTTGCAAC
The DNA here is from genome assembly GCA_013399945.1 of Ploceus nigricollis. NCBI lineage: Eukaryota > Metazoa > Chordata > Aves > Passeriformes > Ploceidae > Ploceus > Ploceus nigricollis. Next base: position 353,860 of record VXBC01006759.1, on the reverse strand, counting down.
GATGGTTTATTTAAATTATTATCCCTCAGATGTCTTAGAATGTAATAAAGTTTTAGGGGAAATCCCCTAATCATTAATTTTATCTTCCTTTATCCATTATAAGCTGAGATTGAATTGTCCAAACTCTAAAATTTTAAGACCTTTAAATGAGACTGAGAGAAAATATCTTCTTGGAAAAAGAGAGACAGAAGCTGTGGTGTTTATTTTTAGGGATGCAATTCAGGTCCCCTATCCAAGGGCTCTGGAATTGTAAATTTAGGTGTTGCAGACTAGACCTCCATAAAGGAGCTGGGTACCTGAGCTCCTCTCCAGGTACATAAATACCTCTAAATTCCTGTAATTTCTGATTAAATTAATACTGCAAAAGAAACTTTATCTACAGGCAATTCTTTGAACATGGAGCTTTAGAGACTGCAGAGCAAGCCTGCAGTTCTGCCCCATTTTAGGATCTAGTTTTGTCTTCAGCAACTTAATTTTATTGAAATATTCATAGTTTCCACCTGAAGTAAATTAGCATAGCAAGCTTCATGCCCTTGATAGAAAAAGGGTAGTGATGTCCAGCTAAGTGTCTGTCCCTCCCCAAAAATTAATTCACTATTAATATATAAGTATTTTAAAGATCTCCTTGAGGAGAAAGCCAAGCAAAATCAGAATTATTAATAGCCCCCCATTTCAGAAAAGCGCTGAAGAAACCATATTCTCATATTCTCATTGCATTAAATTCTCATTGCATTAAATAACAAAGTATTCTCATTGCATTAAATAACATAGTATTCTCATTGTATTAAATAACAAAATAGGTTGAAGTTAAAGAATTTGGGGCTTATCAGCCAGCAGTAATTTATTTGTAACAGAGTACCACTTGGATTTTAATAAAAATTGATAAAATGCTTCTAGGAAATCTAATGAATTTCCTTATTAAAACTAATGCTCCTAACTTATGCATATGTATTAGCCTCCCTGAATAATAAACTCTGCTCCTGAAATCTTAATTCCACTTCTCACATTGCACAAACAGACAGAGTAATGCTCCTCGGTATCCAAAGCAACTATCAAGGGGTAATAGCTGGCATATGGCTTATTTTTCACTCACTGTACTTCATGCTCTGAAAGTCCTTCCCCTTCCCTCTCAGCTGAAGGTTATAGTCTGCTTGTTTACTCTCACATATTTGTGTTTCTCCAACAGGATTATTCCCTTTACTAGGAAATTAACAGTTACCCATGTGAAACTGATTAAAATTAGAGGAGCATCTCCTCTGAGTGGTTCACACTTATTAACCTGTTTCTGTGCCAAACCCAGTTCATATTTAATGTAATTATTGGGAAAAGTGGATGTCTGTGCTCCTAGAAAAACATCTTCCAGAATTCATCTGAAGGAACATTTTTCTTGAGCTTTGCTTCACCTTGAGTCATGCCTTCATGTACAAAACTATCAGACATCTATTAATTTAGGAGAGTGCATGAAATTCTGTTGGAAGTAGCTCCTTTTTTATTATTTTTTTTTCTGGAAGACATTAAACTCTTTGCTCTGTGTTTTCTCTATCAAAGACATCAATTATCACCTTCTGCTCTCTTCTGTCACTGGAAGCAGTTTCCCCCAGAGCTCACTCATCTGATGAACTTTTATGACTCCATGGGAGTGTTTATTTCCTTCTGTGGATGTCAAAGGCAGTGACTGTCTCAAGATTAGACCTCTACCCTTAAAAGGATTAAATTAGGGCACATCTATCACATCCTGAACTCTTCTTCTCTCTCCTGTTATGAGTTAAGGGGAGTACAACCCTCCCCAAAATATCCATTAAGCTGCACACTTCCACTGTGCCTTTGCACGTGCAAACTTGTGCTCTTTTACCTTTTTTAATGGATATGGTTAGTCTTAAAAATAAATAAATACACCCCCAAAATAACCAACCAATCAACCAAAAATGGCAGCACAAAATTGGTTAAAAGTAGAGAACTTGTTTCAAGCTAGGGAACTGATTTTCCCTCCCTTTTGAAGAAAAGCTTGACTTCACCTCATCTCCTTATCTCCTGAGTATTTTGGGCCTTATCCATATCACTGAGATCATCCTATGGGCCTTTGTGGCAGCAGCTCTCTGGCCACAGAGAGCAGGCACAGACTTTCCCAGGCATTGTCCTGGGGAAGGCTGTGAGAAGATCAGAGAAAAGAATGAGAAACAATTCTTATCTCCACTTGTTGCACCTGCTGTTGTGCACATGTGGAATGTGTCATGGAGATTTGTTTACCAAAGGGTGATTTCTTAATTGGACACTGGGTGGTGTTTGGATTGATTGACCAATCAAAGCTGTATCAGACTGGCTGGAAGGGTTACTGAGTTTATTAATAAAGATAGTATAGTATAAGATGATATAATAAAGCAATTAATCAGCCTTCTGCAATCATGGAGTCAATGCTAATTATTCCCCAGCTGGGGGCCTGTGGCAACAGGCCTAGGGTATAGGATTTAGTGCATTATAACCTTGTAGCACAGCCTGGGGTGGTGATGGGTTCATCACAACATGGGGAGGATGTGGAGCTGTTGGAATGAGTCCAGAGGAAGCCACAAAGATGCTTGGAGGGCTGGAGCCCCTCTGCTCTNCAAACTATTTTATGATTCCCTGATTTTCAGCATCCTGTACTTCATAATTCTGATCCTCCTCTTCATGGCAAGGTGCCTTTACATCCATAGGAATTTCCCAGAGGTTGTTGACAATTTGCTTGATGGAGTTTCAGTTTATACATTGCTCAACATGAAGTTATATGACCTCTGCACTTTTATGTAGATGTTGGTATTTCTTTGTTTTTCACTTAAATCTCTTATGAGTTCCTTCAAAAAGTACAAACTGTGGCCATTAGGATGGAAATTGTAACAAAAATCACCCTTGAAAGCATGAAAAGGAAAACTAAAAAAGAAAAAAGCCTTATCAGTCCCACACGTTGTTTTGATCATTGGGCAGATGCACTGCATTTAAATTTGTTTATTGAAATTGTACGAAATCTCTGTTTTCCTGACTCTTTTGATGTCAGCCATAATAGGCTGTAGAAAACATATCCTGTATTTGGTTTGGAGCATTCTATTACCAAGTGTATAATGACATTGGAGGAGCTGGATCCTGAGAATGAATTACACTGGAGAGTAACTTGCAGAGTTTCTGTTTTATATTTTTTGCTGTGTGCATATTATGCTGCTTTAAGGGTAACTTAAGAGCACTTTTGCTTTTGGTAGACATAATAACAGCTCCAGGCAAGTGAGCTGGTTTTTTTCTATCAAAAATACTTTCTTCTCAAGCAAAATATAATCCATTTCCTGCTTTGCATTCCCAGGATAACAGCATTTCACATTCAAGTGAAAAATAACATAGAAAATGGCTTTCTGATTTTATGGAATCTGAATAGTATAGATTCACCAAAATAGGTTTGAGCTTTAGCAGGGCAAAAATGCACTCTTTGCTTTGAAGTGAGGGTGGCAGTGGCTGTATTTCAACCAGGTTGTTTGTAAATGTCTAAGTCAAGAACCTGTGAGTGCTTCTCTTGCAGTTCTGCCAGAGGCTTTCAAATACATATGGAGAAAAAGAGGGGAAAATCCTGCTCTGGGCATTTCTCTGGGTGTCTGTAACTACAGGAGACATCTGGAGCACAGGAAAATTTGTCATTGCTGCCCTGCTTGGCAAATACAAATTCAGGATATTCCAATGTACCAGCACAAGCCTGGTCTCCAAACCCTTTTGAAAGTGCAGGAGGATAAATATACAAATGGTGTTTGTTGTCCATAAGATTAAAAACAGAGCAAAGGATGTGGCAAAAACTCAGTAAATCCACTTCTCTTAACCCCAGATCATTGTACAATGATAGCAATGAGAAGATTCCTCTTTCTTTGTATAGGGCATTTGAAGAGAAAACAAATTTAAGTGAAATCTTGGATTTTAGAGCTACTGGTGTTACAACAATGACAAAATAAAACAATCCAAAATGAAATTTAAAAAAACAGAACAGTGGATGGAAAGCATCAATGTTGGGGAAGTTTTTTGAAAGTTCTATACTCACAGTGACAAAACTAAAAGGAATAAAAGCTAAAAGAAAGCAAAAGTAATTTGTTTTTTCTTCCATCAGGTCTTGCTGAGGACAAAAACTAAAATGGCTTCATTTTTGTATAGCAACAGCAGAGAACTGAATGTTCCTTCTCGGACAATTTTTTAAGTAGAAAGATTCATATCTTACTGAAAATTTCACCAATCTGCTTTTCTCTCTGATCCCCAGCCTGCAATCAAGCAAATTAGAGAGCTGTATGTTGTTACTATAGTAATAAATGTGGCAGTGCATAAAAAGAAATTGGGCAGTCTCAGATACATCTCTCCCAGGGAAAATGGAATACAATTTTTCATAATTTTGACCACCCAGTGTTTTTGTAGCTGAGGGTTCTAAGAAACCAATGTCCCCATGTCAGTGGAAATGTTTTCCTACTCATTTGTCATTTTCAAAAATGAGCAGACATTTGAATCAAAGCTAAAATTTGTTCCCAAATTGGTGGTGTAAGCAAGGAGACAGCACTGACAGTACAATTTACTTTGACTTGTGCTAGACATATCTCAGTATATTTGATGTCTTTTCAAAGCTTTGTTTTCAAGCTTTGAATTGAATAAAATCAAAAAGAAATAGAAATAAATTTACAGTTCGGTTTTTAATCTGCATTTCTTTATGTCTCCACAGATGGATTTTGCCTACATTTTTATATGTAATAGATCTGTGCTTCTGAATCTTCACGGATAGTTTGTGTGTTTAAACAGTTGTGTGCTCATACATAGCAGTCAGATTATAAAGACAAATTAGTCTGGATTAAATTGAAATTAAAAACTACCATGATGTCAAATAGAACTAAGACATAATACATCAATTCTTATTCTAAAAAATAAAATTAATAAGGATAATCTAAAAATAGAATTTAATACACAATTTGAATGACAAATCATTAATTGCAAATATAAGACAAGAGGACTAGAGGCGACAGTGAATTCCAGTTTTTATATTGAAACATGAAATAAAATCTCCTTTTGAGACATATTTTTTGGTAAATATTGGCCCACCAGGACCGTGAACCCCTTTGGATTAGAGTGTCTGGGTTTGGCAATAAATACAGCAAAAGGCCTCAAGCAGGGATATCCTGCAGTACAGCACACCGAGCTTGTCTCACTCTTTGTCCATCACCTTTGTGAAAAACAGATGTTTGGTTTGCATTCACTCTTGGTTTTCCACGAGGAGAATGACCTGACCTGACCAATGAAACCCCCAGTGTGAGAATCCTCCCACATTAACAGGCTCTGCCTCTCTCTGATCCCCCTCCCATGTTCCAGAGCCAGAGCGGAGCTCTGCCTCCCACAGCAGCCCCAGTGCAGATCACAGAATAAAGATTTCCATTTGTTTAAATGATTTTTTGTTGGAACTCTGGCTGCTGAGAATTTCAGACTTTCTGTGCTGACAGGCACTGACCCCCAGGAGAACACTGCATTGACCTGAGGCCGTGGAGAAGCTTCCAAAATGGAATGATAGAACTGGGATTGTGGGTGTGGAGTTTGAATAAAGATGTGTAATATCACAGGGTGGGAAACTTAGAGTTTTTAAGATTTTAAAATACAGTAATATATAAAACAAGATAGAAGCTCTAAAACAGTGCTAATCCCTCTTCTTCACCTTCTTCTTCATGGCTTTGGGTGGTTTTGTGTAATTGGATAAAAAAATTCCGCATTGCAGAGCAGGGGTAGTTAGTTATTAGGTTAAAAGTGAAAATAATTTAAGTATTATTTCTTAATTAGACAGTTTATCCTTAAAAAGCCTTGTAGAGAGAGATATGAGGCCATTTTGTAGCTCGTTAAAGTACTGCCGAACTCACACTCTGTGAGACTGTAACAGAGATAAGAACTAATAAACATCTGATCCGAACAAAAAATACTATCTCACGATTTAACCCCAACCTTAGCAGAAAAGAAACAAAAAATTGACAATTTTTTGCAATGTTCATTTCCTAGATTTGCTCCACCCTGCTGAAGGTCTATATTTACATTACAACAAATTCCCAACATCGTGCCTGTGACACCTCCACCTGTTCTCATCCAAAGGCACAAGCAGCACCCTCTGGAGTCATTCCTACATTCTTCCACCTTGCCTCCCTTTGTGCAGGTCAGATGTATCTCCCCTGACACAAATCCTTTAAACTCAAATCTCAGCATCAAAGCAAGGAGCACAGAATTCACAGAATTCCCAGAATGACCAGATTGGAAGAGACCTTCAAGATCATCGAGTCCAACCCAGCCCCAACACTTCAACTCAGCCCTGGCACCCAGTGCCACATCCAGGCTTTGTTAAACACACCCAGGGATGGTGACTCCACCACCTCCCCGGGCAGCCATTCCAGAACTTTATCACCCTTTCTGTAAAAAACTTTTTCCTGATAGCCAGCCTGTATTTCCCTTGGTGCAGCTTGAGCCTGTGTCCTCTGGTTCTGTCAGTGCTGCCTGGAGAAAGAGCCCAACCCCAGCTGAGCACAGCCACCTTTCAGGAGCTGTGGAGAGTGATGAGGTCACCCCTGAGTCTCCTTTTCTCCAGGCTGAGCACCCCCAGCTCCAAAATGTTGCCATGCTTCTGCAAGAGACAAAGCAAAGGCACAGAAGGCTGATCTCCAATATTTTATCTGTGGTGTGCATACATAGAAGGCAGGATTTGAACAGCACAGCTGTAGGAAAAAAAAAAAAAGCTCTAAAATATTTATTAGGGAAGGTATTTTCACTGGCCAGAGCCCTCTTTAGGAGAAGATATCTTTATAGAGAAATGACATCATCTCACACCCTGTTTCTGGTAAAAGGGGCTTTCTGCTTGCCAAATTGCCTGCATGAAGCAGCATATTGCTGACAGAGAAGCTGTCACTTGCATAAAGCTGTCATCAGAAAACGTGCCTGAGTGTTTGAGGAGCGAGGGAAAACACAGCACACAACTTCTGAGTGACTGCATCTGAGTGCTGGCTCTCCAAAATGCTGCTCACTTCGTGGTGCTCTGCTCTGAAGGTCTGCAAAATGAGGCTTTGGGGCTTTTTCTTCAGCCTTTGGTGAGAAATATTTCTCACATCTTAGGTTCCAGTAAAAAAAAAAAGAAGGGGGGTGAGTTATGGTTGTTTCTTATTTTTTGAGATTTTGCTGTTGTTGGCTGGTGTTTTTAAATATGTTCTTAGCCAGTCAAGGACTTAGCCAAGCAAGTCAAGGGATCTTGCTTAATTCTCCAATTTTCCACAGACTTCTTGTATAACCTTGGTCAGGGCTTGGTAATTTTTCCTTCTAGTTGCCCATCTTTACAGTAGGAAAAATGATATTAAAGTCATAATTAAAATTATTAGCAGCTATAGGGAGCTTAGAAATTGAAGTAGAAGTGTCCAGAACAATTACTTAGAGAGATACCTTTATTGATTTAAGGTGCATGGTTATTTGGTTTTGGTTTTTGTTGATTGGGATTGTTTTTTCTTTAAAGGAGCATCTTGGTTATCCTTATTTTTGTTTTCCAGTGATTTGAGGGAGTTTCAGTTGTCAGCCTTTCATAAGTTTTCTTTCTTAGCCTGAAGAAATTTCTGAGCTTTGCTGAGAACGTACCTTGCCAAAAAAATTGTTTTCCTTACCACCTCTACTTTATCTGTCAGCCTGACTGCCTGTCAAGGCATCTTGATGCTAAAGGGATGAGTAATGGGAAAGTTTCAGTCAAAGCACAGCCTCACCAGAAGAATAGAAAAAATTTCCAGTATCTCCTAGACTGGACTGTGAAATCAGTGGCCAAACCTCTCCTCAGTTGTATGAGTACTGTGTGAAATCAGTGACTGAGCCACTGAAATTTCTCCATTATATCAGTAATTGAACACAACTAAGCCTTGGGCAGTAATGTAGTTCCACATTAAAAACTCATTTTCACTCAGTGACAAAGCTCCCATCTTTGTACATTAGCAGTAAAAAATCATATCAGCAAATATCACTTTATGGAAAATAATATCTTTGTCACATCTTTTTGCAGAAAATGGTAAGATTTGTATATTGATGATCTCAGAGGTCTTTTCAATATAAATTATTTGATGACTATGATTCTGTGGTTAAGGAATATAAACGCTAATGTTTCCCATTTTAAACATGGCCTGCATTACTTTGAGCATTTGTGTGGAATCAAAAATGTTAAACACAACCTGGGTGTTTATGTGCTTGATGGCAAATCTGTTGGGTTTGTGGAAATACTTAGTCAAGTCAGATGATAAAGACTGGAAGATAAAATCTGACCTCTAAGGCCAGTTTTCCATGGCTGAAAGAACCACAGAATGGGTATGGAAAACAGGATTCAACCCACCTGGTTTTAGCTACTGGAAATTAAGCCAGTCATGTAAAATCCCTTTGAAATCCAAGGGAGGGACAGATTTCTTCAGAGTCAGGCCATAGCAAAATAAATATTTAAAGGGAAATCTGTGCCTTTCCACTGGTTGTGAAGGAGTTTGATCATGAGGTTAGACTAAATGACTAAACCTGAGATGAGTGAAGTTAGAGATTGAAAGAATCACAAAATGGTTTGGGGTGGAAGGGACCTTAAAATCACCCAGTTCCAGCCCCTGCCATGGGCAGGGACACCTTCCACTGTCCCAGGCTGCTCCAAGCCCCATCCAAACTGATCTTGGACACTTCCAGGGATCCAGGGCAGCCACAGCTTCTCTGGGCACCCTGTGCCAGGGCCTCCCCACCCTCACAGGGAAGAATTTCTTCAGTTCTGATCTAACAGAGGAGTTCCCTAAATATTCAATCCCTCTATCCCAAGTTCCCAAACACCACTCAAATAAAACTAACATGATTCAGAAAAAGAGTTTAAGTGTTTAAATCCAATTTAAGTAGTTTTGAAAGCCCTAGAGAAGCATCTGTTTCCATCCTGGTCTCTACCTATAACTCTGAAACTGTTTTGAACATCTGAACTCCTAAATAGTGGAACTGCCATAACTCTACTTGTATTTTCCATGTCTTCCTAATTTTGTTGACTCCCTTTCTGCCATGACATCTACAGAAACATCTACATGTGAACAGATAAGAAAATGTGTAATACCATGGAGCAAGGATGATGTGGAACTCACAGAGGATCAGGACTAGAGGCATGAAAATGGGATTACTTGGGGGGAAAGGTGTCAGTAGGGGGAAAGACACATTCACATTGTTTGGAGAGGGATTATTAGAAAAAAGAATCATTAATTGCACCATCAGGGCCTTAGAGCTGTGCCAATGGCAAAGGCACAGTGTGTGACTCCAAAGAATCCTAACTGGAGTGAGGAAAAACTCACGAGTGAGTTTTCCTGTTGTGAAAAATTACAAAGTCAGATTCTCACTGACTCAGTTTGGGAGCAGCTGTTGTNGGATGCTGGAATTTTCTCAGCCATGCAGGGACACTCAGTGGCCATGGACAGCAGAGATCTCCTGGAGGGAGGATTGGTTGTGGGAGAGATAAATAAAAAAACCCCACCTAGTTTTAACAGGTGGCCCAATTAATCATTCCCCCCAGAATGATGAGAGATGAATCATGGAAAAGATAAAGAACACCACCCCACCTGGTAATAGAATACATCCTTTTGGTTCCATCTTGCATTGCAACCTAAGACTTTGGGAGAACTGCAGGCAGTGGATGAACTAAGGAAAGGGTTGATTGAAATTGGTTATTATGAAAGGAGAATTAGCAAATGGAGTCATTTTCCAAAGGGATCAGCCTTGGAGCAATCAGTAATTAACTGATTCACTAAATATTTTGCCACACTAAGTACAGTTCCTGAAGATGCATTTTCAGAGTCATGGTGTGGGGCTTTAGAGTCACTACAGATACCCTCAAGAAAGGTTAATGGATAATGGAACAACAAGGAGTGGGATCAGAGATGAAGATCATGGGCTTGGGGAACAGCACAAAAAATCTTGTTTTAAGTGGAAATAACTGGCAAGAGAAATTACAGAGAATGAGCAGTACCTGTGCTATCAAAGATGCCAAGGAAAGCATGCAAGCACTGAAATCCAGGGTGGATGTGGTAAATTTCTGTAACTGTCTTTGCTCCCCTTTGTGCCAGGGTTATTTGAGACTCCTGGCACAGTTCAGTCTTTAGACTTGTCCAGGGGCTCTACCCAAAGAGAAGTTTGAGTACAATCCCTCTCCCTGAAAGCCTAGGGAATTAAATAGTACAGGTGAGAGTGTGTCACTTACCTGGGGTCAGGTTATGGTGAAATGCATTAGCACAGACACAGCTGAAAGCTACTGCCCAAGTTAATATGGATACAGAGCATTCTAAAAAGTTCCTTCAGTAAATATACACCACATAATAAATTTGGCATCAATCCCCCATTCCAGGAGAAATGTGCTTTTCCTGGCTTGTCACAGATAGCACTTAGTGGCCAAGTTGAGCATGTTTTGAAGGAGGGCCAATACTGTGACAGACAATTTTATGTCTCCATGTGCTCAACTTGTTGATGCAGAAGACCCTGATTTTCCAGAAAGCAGTACCTAGGCAGAGCTCCAGCACCCTCATCCCTTGGGCTTCAATGTCTGTGTGCTGACACAGCCTTTTCACTATCAAGCAGTGCCTGAAAATAGTAGAAAGCAGATGGTGCTTCCTCACTCTCCATTAGAAACAAACAGCAAGAGGAGCATTCTGGCAGTTTTCACTTTTCACTTAAGCACTGGCATCACTGTGAAAATCTGATTGAGCCTCCTTAGTGGTTAATATGAACAAACCTGAAATTAAACCAGATTTCAGGCACCTCACTGAGAGGGAAGGCAGCTACTTAAATACACACACAAACCCCCTGGTTTGCTTTCTTTTCATTTTTCATTTCTAGAGATACTGTGACTATGCTGATTTTATTAGCAGCCTGTGTAGGGCTACATACAAAGATTAATTAACTAATTGGAGAAGGACTCTTTCACTCTGCACATGTCCTCTGCAGCACTGTTCATGTCCCATTCAGCTTCCCCTGCAGCCAGCTCCCTCCTGGGTGACAGGAACAAAGGCAGAGCTGGTGGCAATGCAGCAGTGCCCTGAGCAATCCCTTGTCCCATCCTCTGGCCATGCTTTGATTCATGCTTCAAGCCTCTCCAAGACAATTCCCTGCTGACAATCCAGGAACAGGTGAAATCTTAAACATCAAGAGCTGCAAAGTTGAAAAGAAACACTGATGCAGACCCTCAGATATACAGCTGTCCTGTAGAGGTGAAGTAAAAATAAAAAAATCCTTTAGTCACTTTAATAGACACTGAAACAACTTTTATTTCTAATAAAACTCTTTTTTGTGCGTTAGAAATATTGTCCATCATTTGTCCAAAAGTCCTCAATTATCCATCCCCACTGCCCTTCTTTCTTTTTTTTTCCATTTAATGCCCCTCAGACATTGTAATTTTTATTTTTATGAGGGGATTATTTCTGGCTTTTATGAAAGAGCTTTGTAAGGCATGAGCAGAATTATGGATCAGTTCTTAAAAATGTTTCATTATCCCTGATGTGCTGCAATTAGATGACAAGAAATGCAGCTTTTTATCTGTGTCAGCTGGTTGGTGAAGGAAAAACCAATAGCCTATTTGTAAAGATTTTTTAATAGTTTTTTTCTGAAGCAAAACCAATACATCATTTGAAACCCTTTGATCAATTTCAGTAGGATTCAGACCTAAAATCCTCAAAACAATGGGTATATTTCCACTTAACAGACTATGACCTTGTGCACTTCCAGTAACTCCTCTGCTGTATTTAAATTATATACCCTGATTTTTCAGAAAGATTTTTTTAGATTTTTCTAAACAAAAGGTAAATCAAACCTCACCTAGATTAGACCTATGTACATGAGTCTTGCAAACTGCATTACCAGCTCAGGACTTAGCCCTTGTTTGGGGAAACAAATGTTTAAAAATCTGGTGGTGTGCAGGACAAAAGCTGGAAATATAGGTTACTTTTAAAAATTCAAAAGAGTGATTTTTTTAATTCTTATTACCTTTGGTAAAAAAGAAGTTGTGAGCAGTGGTAGAAGACATCTGCTTGGAATAAGACAAAGGGATTCGGAGAGTTTCAGAGCAAAACAAGCTGACAAAAATCCATATTTTTTCTTGATTAAATCTTTCTGGCTTGGGAGAATCATTCCCTGAAAAAAAAAATGGATTTGTAGTTCTTAACAAGTGGTGACTTTCATCAGTAGAGATATTTGCCTGTGAAGACAAATGTGAGCTTATTGGTCCCAGGTGTGAAGAAAGGGTCAGCAGTGGGGACCTTGCTCCAAGAGAGGCTCTACTTTCAACAGTCTCAGCACAGCCTTGAGATTTGTTCATCTTCTTTTTCCATGGAAAGAGAATTCCAGAGTAAAGAGAAAAGTTTAGGAGGTAAAGTGCTGAAGCTGAGGCTGTGAACTGAGGAAGCTTTGTCTTCTCTTTAGGTCTCACTACCTCTTCCATGATTACTAACTTCCCAAAATTTTAAGCAATTCTCACGATCCATGGGAATTTTGCAGCGTCACTGTTGGAACCCTGGCTGCTGAGAATTTCAGACTTTCTGTGCTGACAGGCACTGACCCCCAAGAGAACACTGCATTGACCTGAGGCCGTGGAGAAGCTTCCAAAATGGAATGACAGAACTGGGATTGTGGGTGTGGAGTTTGAATAGAAGTATGTAATATCACATGGTGGGAAACTTAGAGTTTAAGGTTTTAGAATATAGTAATAGATATAAAACAAGATGGAGGTTTTACGGTGGAGGCTGGTCCTTCTTCTTCACTTTCTTCTTCACCTTCTTCTCCATGGGTTTAGGTGGTTTTGTGTAATTGGATAAGAAAGTCCCCATTGCAGGCACGGGTGGTTGGTTATTGAGTTAAAAGGAAAAATAATTTAAGTGTCATTTCTGATTTAGACAGTTGATCCTTAAAAGGCCTTGCAGAGAGAGAGATGGGGCTCCATTTTTAGTTTGTT
>VXBC01006759.1:324015-340740 GCA_013399945.1 Ploceus nigricollis | reverse complement strand
CTGACCCCCAAGAGAACACTGCATTGACCTGAGGCCGTGGAGAAGCTTCCAAAATGGAATGACAGAACTGGGATTGTGGGTGTGGAGTTTGAACAGAAGTGTGTGATATCACAGGGTGGGAAACTTAGAGTTTAAGGGTTTAGAACATAGTAATAGATATAAAACAAGATGGGGGTTTTAGGGTGGAGGCTGGTCCTTCTTCTTCTTCTCCTTCTTCTTCTTCTTCTTCTCATCCTCCTTCTTCTTTTCCTTCTTCTTCACATTCTTCTTCCCCTTCTTCTCCATGGGTTTAGGTGGTTTTGTGTAATTGGATAAAAAAGTCCCCATTGCAGGCACGGGTGGTTGGTTATTGGGTTAAAAGTAAAAATAATTCAGGTGTCATTTCTGAATTGGACAGTTTATCCTTAAAAGGCCTTGCAGAGAGAGAGATGGGGCTCCATTTTTAGTTTGTTAGAGTGAAGTGCTGCAGAACTCAGGGTTTGTGAGACTGTGGCAGAGATAAGAACTGATAAACATCTGAGTCCCAACAAGAAATACATCTTAAAAAGAAGACAGGACTCAACACACCACATCATGTCTCAAGGTTGGTGTAGCAGCTTGAAGTGATTTGCTCATGTGCTGAGCCCACCTGGCCTGACCAGCTTCTCTTTTAGTCCCCACTTGCTGTTATACCTGGGTTGCAAATTTTGGAGGGGCTTGGAAGCCAGGCTGCCTTGGTACATTTCTGCTGCCTCCAGTTCTCGTGTGAGGTCAGTTTTTCCATCTTCTTGACACATTCAGTTTTAAATTCTGATTATTAAGGGAGGATTTAGCAGATTTCCCATTATTCCCCTATTACACAGTCTCAGAATAATGGCTGATGCTGGAAATGAAATCTTGAGGTCCAAGAAGGATGGGACTGCATGGGCTAAAGCTGGAACTGGACAATGAACTCCAAGATGCAAATGGAGCAGAACTGATCAAAGTGAGAGCCCCCGTGAGCGGCCGTGCATTTTGGGACCATTTTGGTTCATCTTGGGGGCAGCCCTGGCTGGGCTCTTGTGCTGCCCAAGGTGGATCCATTTAGGCCTCTTCATAAACCTCTCCTTTATTCTTTAGCTCTGTCCAGCCTCTGTTCTAGGTCGGCCTTCACAAGGCATCAGTTTCTGGTGACCATGAAGGGACAGAAGGCATCTGGAAAACCCCCTGGACAGAGCCAGAGGAATGTCCAGCTCTTGCCCCACAAGCCATCATCAGTATCTGAGTTATCAACACAGCTTGTTCAACCCAGTCATCAAGGGAGTCACTGAGACTCGGGCCTGATTCCTCCCTGCAAAGGCAGGTATTTAAATGTGCTGCATGAATCGTGAGCTAAGGTACAGATTTTTGTGTAAGGCAGTCTGGACTCCCCTGCAGACACCTAAAGTGATGGGAAGTGAATTCTACAGGCTCAATCAGTTTAGAAGGTGGTCTGAATATCCAGGGCTTCATCAAGAGGTGTTAATTTTGTCATAATTCTGACCAAGCTTTACCCCACTTTCACCTCTTCATTCTTCCTGCTGAAAGCTGCTCATAATGAATTATTCTCTTTTCGGTTGTTTTGATTAAATCAGCATTTCTGAGGAAAAAAACTGACGCCACCATCCTGATCCCCACATACAAAACAAACCCTGATTAAATGTAGGATAGAACTGCCTGAGTTTGAGCCTTGGTCTTTTTCCATTTGGACCACCCTATTATTATTGCAGCCACTGTTTAGGGCAAGAAATTGCAACCAGCTGTCTATGCATATTTAAAATATAGAATTTTGTTTTGATTTTTCTCCAGGTAATTTGCCTCAAAGTGATAAAAGCAGAGAAAGACACAGTGGTTTTTCTATTATGAATCCAAGTTTTAATAGTTTAGTGTGTCTTAAATTAAAAAAATAAAATTATTTCATATTGCTTTCAAAGTCACGTGTCTAATTCTTTCTTTCCCCTAAGGCCAGGCCAGTATCTAAAATACTCTAAATTTTATATCCATTGCTCCAGTAAGTGTATATATTTATTTTCAAGATGTTCTCGTCTTTTTTTGTGTACTTTGTGATGCATAAAAACCAATTTGCTATTTTCTCCTAGATGCCAATGCATCCTTCCCATCTGCCCCTCTCACAGGTGATAAGAGTCAGGCCAGAGCACCAGTATCTCATATAAAAATTTTAACCAAAAGTGATGTTTTTTCTTCTGAAAATAGGAATATTAATAAGCAGGATTGCTCCTGAATGAAATCCCTGCCAGTGCTGTGCTTCCCTTGCAGGAATTCCCAGGGGAATGGGCTTTGGAATTCTGTAGGTAGACATCAAACTTTTGTTATTTCTTTTACAATTTGCTTTTAACTTCCTCTCTGCCTAACAGGATATTTAAAATGCACCAAACTTTGGTATTTTGCACACAGGAGTCTCAGGAGTCCTCCTGGAGATTTGGAAGCCTGAGTTGGTAATTCAGCCAGGCTGGAGGAGTGAATTCCCCTTCCAAAGTACTTAAATTCCCTCAGATCAGACTTTTTTATCATTGTAGCAGGAAAAATTACTAAAATCAGAACTTTCTGAATTTCATCTAAGTTCCAGGGAGCCTTAATTTTGTGAAGAGGCTGAAAGGGTAAATGACAAGTTCTGATTTTTCTTTTGAATTATTACTATTTACTGAACTAGCAGGAGCAGCAGAAATTCAGGCTCCTGAAAACCACTCCTTGCTGCTTTTCTTCAAAAGCAAAGGGAAAATATGCACACACAGCATTCCTTGGAATAATTAAAGCTCAGCTTTGATCTCCTCCTTCCACCTCATCCCACAAACCCAGCAGGCAGTGCCCACTTCATGGTAAAATTCTTGCACTGTTTGGATACAACCTTGAATCATTAAAATAATTTCAAAGCTGCCTTACAACTATCAACTCCTTTATGAACTGGAGTTCTGGGGAAATGAGAGGAAAGTGAGTGAAAAATTCTCCTTCAACTGAAATGAAATTAATTTAGAGTTAGGGCTCTAGAAATAAGTTGCATTCATTCTGCATTCTTTTGATGACCTATTTCAGTGCAACACCCTGGACGTGTGTATTGTATACCTATTGTATACACACAAATAGGTGTGTCCACATTAGGAAATAAAAAAGTACCTTCTTTTTTGATTATGATCTCTTTCTTTAGACTACATTTGTGTTTGTAGGAGGCCAAATCGCAGCCTTATCAAGCAAACCTTTATTCAATCATACTTAAACAAATTCTTGAGCTTCAGATCTTAAATTAAGAATGTAAATGAAAATTTTTATATAGAAATAGAAATTATTGAGAAAAAAATCAGTAAAAATTTAAGTTCTTTTCTTCCTTGAACACAAAGAATCGCAGATATTCAGTTACCGCCTACTCGTAAATAAAGATGGAGAACTGTAACTGTGGGGTTATTTTGTGCTGATATTGCTGATTTCTCAGTTTTTAAAGATCTAGTGTGAGTTTATTATTTGCCTGAATGATTTTATATTTAAGAATTCCTTGTCCAAGTCTTTCTTAAAAGAAATTCCACTGAGGTCAGAGCCAGTTCCTGCTATGAAAGTACAACAATGCCCCAGGATTTTGGGGACATCAAGGAAGAGCTGGAAGGTGCAGTGACCCTTTTATTCCTGTTACCTTTCCGTTCTGCTTTCCATGATACCTTACACTCTCCAAATGTGATCAGGGTGTGCTGTGTTTTACAGAATTGTGGGTCATGAAACCCACATTGGTTAAATGAAATCATCTCATCAGCGGGACCAGCACTAAGTAATTTCAGAGCAAAGTTCAAGCTCACTGAAATCTCTCCTTTTCTGAATTTCCATATTTTTGGGAAATAGATATGTTTTAGGATCAGAAATACTTGTTTTGAGATTAAGGGTTTCTTGGGAATTTCTCCAAACCTATCATTCCTGCTCTTTTTATTGGGACACAAATCAACAACTTGTGCGTCCACACAGGAAAATCCAGATTTTGATACTGGACCCATTTAAAGACTTTTTCCCCCTTTTCGTTGTGAGACCTACGTGGTACAGGGTAAAATATCCTCTATTTCCTGACTAGATCTGGTAAAGATCATTTTCAGCTGAAAATGAAAGACAGATCTTGGGACAACATTACTATCAAGAGATAAGTAGGGAGTAACTCCCAACCCAGTGGGATCATGGAATCCCAGAATATTCTGAGCTGGAAGGGACCCACAAGGATCATTGAGTGCAAACCCTGCCCTTGCACAGACACCCCAAAAATCCCACTCTGTGCCTGAGAGCATTGTCCAAACACTTCTTGAGCTGTGTCATTTCACAAAAAGGCTCCTTGACTGACACTATTAATAAGTACACTATAAAATAAGTACATTTGCATAGAATGGAATTTAACCAACCTTTTATTATAGTCAGATATTTTACATTTGATATTTGTCCAAGTACATTTAGAAGCACAGTGAATTTATCTCCTTTCTCCTGTTTATTGTTACCTTCCCTGAAAGCTTATGCTGCCCCTGAGAACAAAGCAAAAAAAAACCTCCTGCTTTGCAGATGTGCATGTTTCACTAAATAAACCTGCATTTCTGTTTGGTTTTAAATCCATGAATACCAGTGATGTTCAGGATGAGCAGCTCCTTAAAGCTGGGATTAAAATTAACAGCAGCAAAGAGAAATTTCACAAAAGACAGGGAATTTAAAGGGTAATATACTGGTTAAGGCTTCAATGTGAAAAAAAAGATGAAATGAACAGCATTTAAAGGAGTATTTCTGTGAAATAATTAGTTTCTATTCCTGCATCATCTGGCTGACAGTATCAGTTTCAGCTTTATCCAGCATCTGTATGTGTTTGTCTTTGTGGTTTTTAGCACATTGATTACAGAATGAGTTTGGCCAATACTGAAAGAGGGGCTTGATGCAAACCCCACTGTATATTTATGTTCATTCCTGTGAGTTTTAGGGCAATCTTTTCAGAAGTACATTAAATGAATTCAGTAGTGTTGAGTGAGGAAGAGTTTGAGGGGAGTGGAAAATACCTTTTTTATTAAAGAATCCTTAAAAGCAATAATAAAACACAGAACAGGAGTTGTGTCAGGCACCACATTCACACCACCTTTGTAAGAGAATCACAAATAATGTTTCAGATTTGCAGACTGATCCAGCCAGATTAGCAAATGTAACTGACACCAGGGATGATACAGGAAATTTTGTACTGATGTCACAACATGGCTTCAGAATGTCTGACAATTTCATCTTACTGCAATAAAATGTCACCAACTTTAGCAGTTGTGACAAACCCCTGCAATCTGGGATTTTCTAACCCAAAAAAGGATCCAGACTGTAAAACACTTGATAGCTCTAATTTAGCAAATATGCCTCCTGGGAAGGAAAAAGAAATCACTGTAATATCAGTTTTTGGACAGAGAGAGGAGAAAACAAGTGTGCAGATAAAAGGAGGTTTCAGAGGGCACCTAAGCTATTTTTAGCTATTCAGTAACTGAATATTTGAGCAATCAGCAGGTTTTTAGGAAGCTTTAGTGTTACATCAGAGTAGGATGAGCAATGATTTAGCAGCTGAAAAACTTCATTACCAATGCTTTAGCTAAGAAGAAGCCATGACATTCCTAATGGGCCAAACTAGAAGGGAAAGGTTAAAAATTGCAGAATAATTTTAGGAGAAAACAGTGGATCTGATACCTTCTAACTCAGGATCACTGAGCAGCTCCAAGGGTAGAGTTATTTCTTCTCTCTTGTTTGTCAACCCAGTTGATATGTGACAAATTAGGCAACAGATTTTCCTCTGAGAGATGATGGATCTGAAATGGGAAATGGGTTGATGCCCTACTCGTGTCCCCAGGTGTCCCCTCATTCCACAGGAGTGGTGAAAGATTTCCTTCACAGATTGCTGAGAGTTAGACTGAGGTGTGAAATGAAATGAAGTGGAAAATACAGGAGAAAATATCTCTTACTGAGGGAACCTTCAACAAGGTTTAAGACATGAAAATAAAGCTTAAAGTCAAAGCTGGGATCATAGGTTAAACAAGGCAAAGATCAGTAAGAAGAGCATAGATGACCAGTTTAGGTTTTTTGGATAAAGCAACAAGGAAAGAAAATTTTGCATGGGAGGGAGTTCAGAAATTGTGACTCAAAAAATTAAATCCCTTTTTTTGTACAAAAATATGAAAGCAGGGAAAATGAGAGGTTGAGGCACATGTGTAAAACCTATTTATAATCAATTAAACATGAAAACAAACAAGTAATTTCTCTATATTTTTTCATTCCTTGTTTTGATTTTATTTTTTAATTTTTTTTTTAAACTTGGAATAATTTCATCACTTCTGTAATAATAAATGACCAATTCATTGACACCAAGACTTTATATCAAGCAATTGGCAGCTACTGGAGATTTTGTCACCTCTGAAAACACCTAGCCTCTCATTCTGTGGCATGCTGGGAATACACTGAGCACTGGGCAGGGCACTATTTTATTTTCAGGATTTCAGGTCAGAAATTCCATGTTTGCATCTTACAGGACAGTCCTGTCATGTGTGCTCTGCACAGAATAAGAGAAGAGGGAAATGAAGCCAAAAATGAGCTTTCCTTTTTTAAACAATTTGTTCTTCTGCAACACCCACGATTTAATTACTATTTAATATCCTCTGCAGGTATTAAACCCTGACACGTGGCAGCATTTCTCCAAAACAGACAAAAGCAATTCTCAGGCTGTGGGTGTGCAGCCACTCCAGCCCACAGAAAGCTGAGCTTTTGTGCTCTGGGATCCACAGAGGAACAGATTAGAGGCTTTATCAGCTGCAAACTGATTATTTTGGTGTGGTTTTTTCAGCTGAACCAATCCCTCTGCCTGCCTGCAGAAGCACAAGTGAGAAAGGGAAGGTGAGGAGATGGGCAGGGACAACTTTCTCCTATAGGCCTCTGGCACAGCTCAAAACGAAGTCCAAATTTTATTCCAACATGGGATTTAAGCTGATTGTTCTTGAATTTCTCTAATTGCAAGGGAGCTGTAATGTGTGCAGAGATGGGAGGCACAGGAATGTTTATTTATGAGTCAGATTTCTCTTGATTTCTACAAGAGCCCTTAAGTGCTCACCTGCTTCTTCCTTCCACTTCAACAGCAAGAATAAAATCCTTGTTTTGCACCAGGTTCTTATTCAAATGGGTTTGCTTTTGTTTTATTTTATGCCCTTACTAATATTTCTTTTTCTCTTCGGATTTTTGGTTCCTCCTCTCTTTTCTAAACTGCAAATGTAATTGAAAAAAAGTCCAAATTAACGAAAAATAAAGTGAGAATAATTCAAATCAATTCAAAGCCCTCTAAGATTATTGAGTCCTACCATTAATTCAGCACTGCCAGGTCCTCCACTAAACCAGGTCCCCGAGCATCAGGTCTTTGTTTTGTTTTCAGTCCTTGAGTAAAGGGGTGCTGTAATGAAGAATGAAGCAATCAGAATATCCAGACTGGGAGAAAAAAAAGATTTTTCTTGAATTTACATAAATAATGTCAAATTCTGGTACAAAGAATAATTCTAGAAATCAGATTCCACTTTTCCCCCTTCTTTTTCACTCCGGATAATTGTTATTATCAATTTTTTTTTTTTTAATTTGTCATTATTAAGTCCCAGGCAAACTGGAGCCAAGAGAAGCACTGAATTAGTACGGGCTTTTTAGGTCTTTTTCCTCCAATTTCTCCAGCAGGGAGCACATAAAAGTTGTTCTGTAGGTGACGGGGACACGAGTGATAGAGAATCAAGGCATGCTGAATTTCAAAATCAGTGTATAAGGGGCTGCACTTCTGAATCAGTTAACAGCAAGGATTTGTTGCTTCAAGGTGATTTCAAGTGGAGTAGATGCATGAAAAGGATTTTGTGTGGATTTCATGGTGTGTTTTAATGCATACAAATGTAAAAAGACCACAAACACCACGGAGATAAAGCTTTTTTTAAAATAAGAAAGAGGAAAACCTCTGTCTGCAGCAAGCCAAAAGTGTTGGTATTTTATTTTTTCCTTCCAGGCAAAGAAGACCACAAGAAGCTGGACAGCTACTGAAGTAATTCCTAGCAGATTTGCATAACCTGCACTTTAAATCCTCAAATCAGCAGCTGGATTAACTCCCTGCAATGCTGCAAACTGTTGGGTGACCCAGGCTCTGAACCCAGACCTGCCTTTGTCAATAAACTGCTGCAGCACTATTGACCAGAGCTTAAATGAATGTTTGAATGATCCAGCTTCAAAAGCTTGCAGAGCAAAAGGCATTAAATGCTCACAAGCTGGGGGCAGTTCAGAGAACAGATAAACACATTATCCAGGGATGGACTGCTCTGTTGGGATATGGATATCCACATCACTCACAACACCAGGTTTTTTTCTTTACTAAGCCACAATTTGCTGTACAATTCTAAATTCCTTAAATATTAAACTGTTTCCTCACATTCATGCATCTGTTGTTTAGAAAAGCAGGTAGTTTTACCTTGTCAGTCACTCCTTTTTATTCCTCATTTGGGTTTTTTTTCCTTTAATCTATTCCTTCCTATATTTTCTGCATTTTGTCAGCATTATTCAGATGCTTCATGGGTAATGATAAATACAATTACATCTTTAATATTTGGTAGGATCAAAATTCATATTGCCTGTTCCAGATAAAATTGTTTTTTCAATCCCATTTTCACACTTGGAAAGTCCATTCGTGATGTCAGGCTTGGAGAACATTTAGCTAGAGATGTAGGCACAGAAATAATCTAGGAATTTTAAGGATGTTGGTGACAAGGACATAAATTAATCAGCTCTAGCACTAAATTCTTTCTAATCAGACCTAGAAAAATGATAAGGAAAAGATCTCCAAACACTAAATCCCAAACAAACCCAAAATAAGAATCAGTTGTTATCCTGAAGAATTTCTGTGGTGTTTTAAATGGATTTATTGTACTGACTGTGAGATTTAATCCCCTGCAGTACTGCTGTTCACTTGTCTTTCCCAGGACCTCAAGAAAGGTGCTGAACTCACAGTCCTGTCCCTGGAAATTTATGTTCTCTGGGCTCTATTTAGTTTAATTGATTAAATCTTCTTTGAATAAACACCTAATGCACTGAGAGGCACTGAGAAGTTCATTAATCTGCAGTCTTAAATTTATGTGTCTTAACCATCCAGGGAAATACCCTGAATTACCAGTTTCTTCTCTGCTTAAAAAAAACCATTTTCACACTAAATTTAGTATTTCAAACTACATTGCAGAGTCAGTTTTTACTGGTTTTGTTTTGGTTTGTTTTTTACAAACTGTTAATTGCCCAGCCATGGGCATTATAATTGCCTGCTGTTAATTGCCCAGCCATGAACAGAGCAGGTGTGAGACCAGGTGTGCTGTACTAAGAAAATATTCAAAATTTTCAATGAACCTTCAGGAGATGGAAATATTTACTGGAAATGCTGCAATTATCAAGGTTTCTTGGAAGTTAGGCTGCAGCTGCTGACTGGAAACTCATCTTTTCCCTGAAGACAAATTCCCTGACCCTGCTCTTTTCTCCATGGGATCCTGGGCTGACTGAACTCACAAGTGTCAGTGCTGTCAACTCTAAAGATGATTGTAGTGCATCAAAAAGTCCAGGCACACATTAATGTGTTCTTAATGGAGCTGCAATCCCTTAGTTCAGCACTATTTTCTACCTTGTTTTATTCCTCTGCCAATCAGTATTGGGGTACTATGCCCCAAAAATATCTTTTTTTTTTAATAACTTTTAAATAAATGTTAATTGAACAACTAAAAAATTAACATTCTATTCAGTTTTCACAGATTTTCATCCACCCAAAAGTTACATTTGCAGGAAAAGTGACTTATTTATTTAAATTTTTTTTACTTTTTCAATTATGGGCCAAATCATGTCCCTGTGAAAGATATGTTGAAAAAAGTCTACATAAGAGATTGAAGTTTTCTTTATGTTCAGCCCTATAAATTTCCTTATAGGAGACAAGATGAAAAGATTTGCAAACCTATAAAAGTCTCAGGAACTTTTACACTTTTTCTCAAGTGGAAATTTCAGAGGGTGACAGGAAGAAACAAAACTCTGACTTCTCCATTTTCACCTTTCTGCCCGTGGACTTCCAACCCCAGGGCTGAGCTTCAGTGGGGAAAGGGGGCAAAACACAACCAGTGCTTTGTAAAATCTGAGCTGACATCTGGCCTGGTTGTGGGTTTTATGGAGACAAAATATGGACTTGTTTGTTTTCCATGCAGTTTGCTTTTTTTTCAGTGGAAGTTGCATGGATTTAACTCCTCAAAATATTTCTTCATATCCACTGTTGATACATTGCAGAGTCATAGAATGTTTGGGTTGGGAGGGACGTAAAAAATCATCCAGTT
Organism: Ploceus nigricollis; assembly: GCA_013399945.1. NCBI lineage: Eukaryota > Metazoa > Chordata > Aves > Passeriformes > Ploceidae > Ploceus > Ploceus nigricollis. Next base: position 330,388 of record VXBC01006759.1, on the reverse strand, counting down.
CCACCCCTGCCATGGCAGGGACACCTTCCACTATCCCAAGTTGCTCCATGCCCCTTGGACAACCCAGGTTGGAAGCCTTGGACACTTCCAGGGATCCAGGGGCAGCCACAGCTGCTCTGGGCACCCTGAAGGGCCTCTCCATCCTCACAGAGAAGGATTTCTTCTAATATCGAATCCAAACCTCTCCTCTGCCAGTGTGAAGCCATTTCCCCTTGTCCCATCCCTTGTCCCCAGTCCCTCTCCAGCTCTCCTGGAGCCCCTTTAGGCCCTGGCAGGGGCTCTGAGCTCTCCCTGGAGCCTTCTCCTCTCCAGGTGAGCACCCCCAGCTCTCCCAGCATGGCTCCAGAGCAGAGGGGCTCCTTGCATCATCTTTTTCTTCCTCCTTGGACTCATCCCAACAGCTCCACGTGGTTCTTGTGCCAAGGGCCCCAGAGCAGACCCCAGCACCGCACAGGAGCTCTCACCTGAGCAGAGGACTGGGGAATAGATTCAGCCTGGTACCTCTAGTGAATTACCAAAAATAATCTAGCATTTAGTAGAAAGATAAAGTAGAAATCTATGGAGGGATAACCAGCTTGGCAGAATGTTGGGGACTTTTGACCCAATAGTGCCTGAAGTTCTTAAGTTTTGGACAGAGGTCTTGCTCTTTATTCATTTAGCTCAGAAGAGCTCACTGGGAGTGCATCTGGACAGATAACCTTATCTAGCTGGTTATTTCTGGAGTAACAGATTAAACACCCAAATTTTACAAATTTATATCAACCTGTCTACTGTTGTGCAGGAAATGTCTTCTTTCTCAGAGGATTTTTACTGAAGTTTTTACTGAATAAGGTTGAAGTTCCATCTGGAAATGACGTCGGACAGCTTGCAGTGCATGTTCTGTTTTAAGATTGCACCTCATCACTTCAAATCTCAGCATCCATTTCCGAAGTGATTTCACCTGATTGGAGTTATGTAATGTCTCCCCTTGTGTTTACAGTTTATGGCATCTGATGTATTTCCTGAGATCTTTTGGGTGCTCAGAGAGTGAGTAGGCAGCTCTCTGCAAGTTTATTTTAAGTCCTGCATTATCCCATTCTGATCACATTCAAAGCTGCTTCCATAGCAACACCTAAAAATATTAATTTCTAAAAATAAGCAACTCCTTTAGTCGCTTACCACATGCAATTCTCCTTTTGTGACAAACAAAATAATCACCTCTGTTATGTGAACTAAACTTTGAAAATGCTGTCATCAGTTTTGATGAGATTTAAGTGACTTCCCAGATAGTTCCACCAACAAAACTGTCCTTGAGCAATGACAAGGATCTTTTAATTCTGCCAAAATACCCCTCCTCTAGAAACCTGAGAAACCCTGTAAGTAATTAAGATGGGTTGTTTTAAATTAAGAGATGAATGCTCTTCCTGCTGGAGTCAGGGATAGGTCTCCACACCCAAACCCAGATGGACTGGAAAGAGGAGGTGGGGCATGAAATCCATGCAAATAATACTCCCAGTGTTTGCACTGGAAGGTAGCAGTTGGATTAATTGGATCTTAATTTGATTAAGATTTTAAACTGTTACAGGAAAAACCACAGAGAATTAGAAAACCTGTGGGCTTTACAGTAAGGACAGTTATGATTTACATCTCTATTTGTCACAGAAGCTCCCCAAAATGGAAAAATATTTAGACTGAAACATCAGTACTACAAGATATTTCTAAGTAACTTTTATTTCTAAGAGAAAAAGTTTTAAGCATATATCAAAATCCTGAACTTGCAGAATTTGTCAGTGATGGTTGTTGCAGCAATTCACATAGAGTAGATGTGATGGTTATTTTATTTTTAATTTTTTTGTAATCTATTTTTTTCCCCCAAACCCAGCTAAACTTATCTTGGTACCTCTGAGTGTAAGGTAGTTTTACTTGAAATCATAGAGAACAATTCTACTGTGTTTGACAGGTACTGTCTGGTTCTATCCCTGACATTGATCCTGAGCCAGGCAGGAAGCAGGGAGTAAACATTTCCACCATGCCTGGAGACACAACGTTTTCAAAAAGCTCTCATTGGCTTGTTGATATAGATTTGTGGAGCAGCCAGTCCCAGGGCAGTGCTGTTGTCAGTTATTGATATTACCATTTAATACACTTCACTAATGAGTGGAACTGCAGCTTTAATCACTGATAGACAAACAAGCTACCAAAAGGAAAAAAAAAAAAAAAAAAGAAGGGAGAAAAACAGATGATGGGAATGTGAATCCTCTTAATTGGGTTCACCATTCATCTCATGGGGTATCTCAGACTCAAAGGTCTGTAGGGTTGGAACCCTGGNAACTAATAAACATCTGAGTCTGAATAAGAAATACCATTTTATCTCACACATTTAATCCCAACCCTAGCAAAAAAAAAGAAGATAAAACTTGACACTGTAGCAGTATGTGAAAGGTGAGCTGATGAGCCAGGGTTGAGGTAGATACAACAGGAGGGAAATACAGACATACATTATACACAGAAATTTTATGCAGATTTTTCAATAGTGGATTTGTAGGTGAACCATTAGCACAGCTGTGTGGGAAGAGAGGAGGATTAGCAGTTTATAAGGCTGAGAATTTAGACACACACGCCTACATTCACATTTGTGAAGTATTTCCTATGGGCTGGTGCACTCCTGTAATGTGAAGTTCAGCTGTGGGTGGCTGCATTTCATCCCAGCATGAAGAGGTGCTCATGTGTAAGATGGATGAATCTGTCATATGTTGAGAGCAGAGCAGTGGTAAATGGGGCTTGCCAAATGTTTTCAGCTGAAAACCACTCTGAATAAGGACTTTTGTCTGGAAAATGTTGTGGGGTTTTATTTTTTTGTTGCTTTTTTTTGAGGGTTTTTTTTAGGGGGGGAGTTTGTTTGTTTGTTTGTTTGCTTCATTTTGTTTATTTCTTTTTGCCCAACTAACCAAATAGTTGACAATCAGAGTAATTTATCTAAATGTTCTTGATTGGTTCCGAGTGTTATATTGAATTTCACTCACATCTCCATTTTCTCTCTAAAAACTCTTCTGTGACAAAGTGCATACATTGAGGTATAAATCACGATAAGTCATGAGTCAGAAAGCAAATTCTGGCCAATGAAGATTTATGAATCCCTAAACTGCAGGTTCAGTAAAAACTCCTTTTTTAATTTTAAATCACACAGCCTCAAAAAACCTGTCAGTGCATATTTGTGCAGTGGATGGGTAGATTGACACACTGGGCAAAAGTTTACACCCATTTTCTTCAAGACTGAGTCTTAGTCTGTGCAGGGAAACTCAGAGGCATGAAAGCTCAGGGAGTCAAGTCCAGACAAGTTTTTAATGAATAACTGAAACACAGCCACAGATTTGAGCATTTTGAAGTGAAATTCTGGCTGGATATTTACAGAAGGGATGGTTGTTTGTAGGGTGGCTGATAAGCCAAAAAATTAGAGGATCTGTTCCAATTTTTTCCATGATCTTCCACTATAACCTTGAGAATGAGAACTGAGGAATGATTGGCTTTTGGAAGTCTTGTTTCACAAAAGCCAAGTCACAACCAACACACTACTGGGTTTTCTCAAGTGGATCATTTCCTTTTGCTTGCAATGAAAAACTTCTGAAAATTCTCGCGTTTTGCCAGATGCAGATTGGAATTTTTTTGTAATCTTGAAATGTTCCCTGGGATGTTGACTGTCATTATTTTCCATCGTGTAGTCAAGACTTTCTGGTGATATATGCACCTAGAGGAGAAAAGGTGGCCAGCTGGACAATGAGCACTGATTCAGAGAGAATTGGACCAGCTTTACATGGGAAAGATTGTAAATAGGATTTTTTTCCTGTGAATTTCCAAGTAATTTAATTTTGTCTGCATAAACATGAACATTTTAATTAGTTGGTAGGTAATTCACCATAACCAGATTGTTCTTACAGCAGCTGTCCTCCAAATTTCTTCACTGAAAGAGGGGTCAGGCATTGGAACAGGCTGCCCAGGGCAGTGTTAAAAACCATTAGGATGTGGTACTTAGGGCCATGGTTTTGTGGGGGATCTGGCAGTATTGGGTTAATGAGTGGACTCTGTGATCTTAGAGGGCTTTCCCCACCTAAATCAGTCTGTGATTCTAAATTAAGGATTAGCCCTCCAAGTGGGATCTTGGAAATACAGTGGCCATCTTGTCAGTCCTTTATGTTGACTTCAAATCATCAGGCTTTTTGGTATTTTTTTTCCAAAATCACTGACTTTTTAAAAAAAATTCTACCTAGAGATGGAGGGATTGAAGAAAGCACCTCAAAGTACAGCTACAAATCATCTTTCATTTCTCTCTCTCAAGTGTTTAGCCCTCATGACATGAAAAGGTTTGATGGAAACGTTATTAATAGGCCATTGTTCAAATATGACAATGTGCAAGTGTTTGTGAATAGGCTTTTCTTGTCACGCTTAATGTGTCACTAAAATAATTCTTCAAAATCTTACAGCAATTTTGCAGCACATGATTGCCCAAATTATCCACGTCTGACACTTAAAACACTCTGTTGCAGTGCAATACCATAATTTCTTTATTGCAGTACATTGTGAAATATCATTTATAATTAGAAGTGTTTCATTGTGGTTGTTTGGCTGGTTTTTTTTTTTTTTTTTTTTTTTTTTTTTTTTTTTTTTTTTTTTTTTTTTTTTTTTTTTTTTTTTTTTTTTTTTTTTTTTTTTTTTTTTTTTTTTTTTTTTTTTTTTTTTTTTTTTTTTTTTTTTTTTTTTTTTTTTTTTTTTTTTTTTTTTTTTTTTTTTTTTTTTTTTTTTTTTTTTTTTTTTTTTTTTTTTTTTTTTTTTTTTTTTTTTTTTTTTTTTTTTTTTTTTTTTTTTTTTTTTTTTTTTTTTTTTTTTTTTTTTTTTTTTTTTTTTTTTTTTTTTTTTTTTTTTTTTTTTTTTTTTTTTTTTTTTTTTTTTTTTTTTTTTTTTTTTTTTTTTTTTTTTTTTTTTTTTTTTTTTTTTTTTTTTTTTTTTTTTTTTTTTTTTTTTTTTTTTTTTTTTTTTTTTTTTTTTTTTTTTTTTTTTTTTTTTTTTTTTTTTTTTTTTTTTTTTTTTTTTTTTTTTTTTTTTTTTTTTTTTTTTTTTTTTTTTTTTTTTTTTTTTTTTTTTTTTTTTTTTTTTTTTTTTTTTTTTTTTTTTTGTGGTTTGTTTTGTATTTTTTTTTCTTTTTTTTTCAATTTTAGTTCCTTCCTGCAAATAAACTTTTGAAGAAAACAAAAAAGACAGCTACAAATTCAGGAAATCAACAGCAATTGTATTTGTTGTCATAGTAGAACTAATATAATTTTTGACATTTCAGTGCATTTTTGTTTGTCAGGAAATTTTCATCCTGTTGGATACAGATGGGTTGATAGAATATTTTTCATTCAAAATAAGAGAAATGGATTGCTCTGTTTTGATTCAGAAGGGCTACAGGACAGGGCAATTCTCAAAAAAAAGATGAAGTTAAATGTTCATTTCTGGAAATAATCACTTACATTGTACAGGAAAAAATCCTCTCTATGCTTGTAAATATGTTGTAATTTTCTGAAATGGAGTGGCCTCTGTCCATAAACAATGTTGCTACCAAGAGCAGGTTTTCCTGTCTGTTGTTGGAACCAATTTTAAGATAATTTTATCAAGACATGGGATCTGTCAGAATGAAACATAGCAGCTGTGAGAGCAACCTTGGAGTTGTGCATCCTTCTGCTCCTCGCTCCTAAACCACACAAATCTGATGCCTTTGTAATTCTATGGATTCACCTGCTGGCCTTCTGTGCCTCCAGATTTATCTTTATTAAATGTAAAAGAATCACAGGATACTGGAGGTTGGAAGGGATCTCCAGGGATCTCAAATCCAATTACAGCAATCAAAGGGGAATCAAGTGGGTCAGGTGGCCCAGGGCTGTTTCTAACAGGGTTTTGCATATTCCTGGGCACAGGAACTCCAAAATCTCCCAAGGAAACATGCTCCAGTATTGGATCACCCTCATGGCAAAGAAGGTATTTTATGCTTAAGTTGAATTTTCTGTAATTCAATTTGTGCCCGTTGCCTCACATCCTGAAAAATCTCCTGCCTGATGTAGTTGCAGCAGTGCCCCTACAGTTTGGAAGGAAGGAATCTCAGAGGAGACTTCATTGTTCTGCACAGCTACCTGAGGAGAGGCTTAGCCAGCTGGGGGGACAGGGTCTTCTCCTAAGCAAAAGGATGAGAGGAAATCTCCTCAATGTCTTAGGTTGGAAATGGGGGTGTGTATTCCATTCCCATCTGTCAGAGGTGGGGCAGTTCTCTGCTGTTCATGGGGCAGTTTTTTCTTTATCTCTCCCACAGCCAATCCTCCCTCCAGGAGATCTCTGCTGTCCATGGCCACTGAGTGTCCCTGCATGG
>VXBC01006759.1:297139-307449 GCA_013399945.1 Ploceus nigricollis | reverse complement strand
GTGGGAGTTTTATTTTAGCTAAAATTCATGGACTCTGTCATGTAAATTAAAAAAAAAAAAGATTTTGTGGATTTCTCTCTCTGTAACTACAAAATGTCATTTTTTTCTTTTGTTTCCTGTGTGTTCCCTGCTGTGGCAATTTTGCCAGGCTCTAGGAATACAGTGTCAATACAGTGAGCATTGACAAACAATAGGACAGAAATAATAAGTCAGAAACATTATTTGGTTTTATTGTTGGGCTTTTTTGCTTGTTTTTTTTTTTTCTTACTGTTTAACTTGTTGGTCAATAGGCAGGAAAATTTGTTATTTGGTTTTCATAAGGGGAGGTTTGTTTGTTTGTTTTTGGTTTAGAGTTTGTGGTTTTTTTGTTTTGTGTTTGTTTTGTTTGGGGGCTTTTTGTTGTTGCTGGGGTTTTTTTCTTGTTTGTTTGTTTTGGGAATTTTGTTTTGTTGTGTTTTTTTTTTTTTGTTTGGGGGGTTTTTTTTTTTTTTGGGGGTTTTTTTTTTTTTTTTTTTTTTGGGGAATTTTTTTTTTTTTTTTTTTTTTTTTTTTTTTTAATTTTGTGGGGTGTTTAATTTTTTTTTTTTTCCTATTTTACTAAAACCCAAGTCTCAGATAATTTATGCTTTCACAAAATCTACCTGTAGCCTTTACAGGACCCACTTAAATCTTGTCAAATATTCAGCAAATGATGGTGCAAAAACCAGCAATGGAGGGGGAGTTAACAATTCTTCTACAAATTAGCTCAGATATCAGGTGGGTACCAGTGGGGCCTGCAGTGCTCTTCCCATCAAGGTTTTAAGTTTTTATGATTTATGTGGAGCAGAATTAATCCAGCACCAAGGTGTAACTTGGACCAAATAAGTGAAGCTTCAGTCTTATCGCTGGAAAAGAAAATAAAATTGCAGGGAGGAGAAACTACTTGATTTGTCCGTGAAGTTTTTCACTAGTTAACTTCCATGTCAGTTTTGGTGCCTCACTGACTTGAATTGTTCTAAGATCATATCAAATATTAATGCAAATAAACTCTTTTCCCAGCAGGAAGTGAAAGGTCACAGTGGAGCTGGAATGACCTTCACAAAGGACATGAATCCATCACCTGGCCGTGAAACACCACTGAACTTTTCACAAGAATTTATTTTTCAGTTACCACTCTGTGTTTTTTAGCCATCATTTGCATTTTATTCTCCATGGCACCTTGAAATAGGTGATTTAGCTGATTTTCCAGCTAAATTTAGTACAGATAATTAAATTTTGCATCTCCAAACTTCTCCCATAACATTAATTACAGAGCTTTACATTTGTTGCTACTGATGGGGTGTTAAGATGATGTTGTGGAAGCCCTGGGATGGTTTGCAATACAATATTGTCTTTAATTCAGCTCTGAACAAACTGAGTGCAGCTGATCTACACCAACTGCTGGTCTCACATTAACCTTATGAAGCAATATAGAGGCCCTGAATAATTTATACCCAGAGGGGGATTGCACAGCTCTCCTGGAGCCAAATGGGATGAGCAGGGGAATCACCATGGCAGGGTCATTCAGCAATCCTCAAAGGAATCCTGGAAAACTGAGAGTGTCTCTCTTAGGAGCTGGCATAACTCCTCAGATGAAATATTGAAATAAGAGGGGGAAAAAACCAATTTATGCTTTCACAGCAGTGTTCTAGAAAGTGGTTGTGAGTAGGTGAAAGTACCTAGAGGCACATGTGCAGGAGGAATTTTTTAGCCAAGGAAAATGACCTGGGTGTTTGCTGTCAAATATTCAGCAATTCTGTAAGCAAATTGCTTTCTGTAAATCTCATTTTAAAGCAAGCTGCCGCTAACAAAATGAGAGTATTGATATTAACTGTAACTTTCGGAGAGTAGAGGAAGATTTTATTTCCAGTTTTTCGTGATAGTGGAGAGTATCAGGGTACCATGACATTGGTTAATGTATGATAAGGGGGAAAACACTATTCAGTGCTCTTCATCATCCTATGAGTTGAACAGATTATTCTGTTCTTTGCAGATTCCCTTGGCTTTTTCAGAGGTGGTGAATATAAAATCTGGAAGAAAAGCTTGATGAATTTTTTTTTACTATTTACAGAAAAAAAAAAATACCTGAGTAGTGAATTTTTTAAAATGCTGAAAAGGGAATTAACTGTGTATTTCAGGAATAATAAGTCAATCCTAGCATTTTGATGTTTTCTGAGGGAAGTTACAGAGCTCCTTAGAGGCTTTTCTTGCTTTGTTTTTCTTGTTCATTAGTGAAAAAAGGAATGTGAAAATTATCAATCCTTTCTGGCCTTTTTTTTCTTCCAAGCTGAAAAACATTTTAAAGGGAAGGGCTGAAGATGCAATCTGCTACAACTGAATCAAAGAATGATTATTGTATCAAGCCTCTGACCACCACCATTTTTATTTTTTTTTTAATTAAATAACATCATCTGCACATCAGGGCACATTCTTCATGTTGCAGAAATAAAATCATGCCAGGAGTTCATAAATCCACCCTATAAAAGAGTGGTATCTCAAGCTGTGCCATAGCCCTGTGCTTGCCCAATTGAAAAAAGTCCTAAAATCTTTAGAAATATTTAGGTCCTTAGCCTTTAAGTGTCAGTTTGAGATATGATTTAGATGCTTAAACATAAAAATCTGGTGCAATTTCAGATGTTCTGCCATCTCCAGGCTGGCCTCTCCAGAAGGGGACAGGTTTTAGTACCAGATCCATCAGCTCTGGGATGCCTTGGTGACCCTAGGAACCAGGCCTGAGACTTTCTGTCAGTGCTCAGGCAGGTAAATCCACCTCCTAGAATTGAAATATTCCTCTAGAAATTTAGGTTTTTTTACTGTTTATGACCTGTGTAAGTTTTCCTGTGTGAGGCGTTATACCGAGATTTTCGTAAAGTGAAACCCACCCAAATATCTTGGTGGTGATTCCTCCCTTAAAATCCCTGTCAAGGCTGGACCTAAGTGACAAACCTTCAAATCAGTGTGAGAATCTGTCACAGAGCAGGGAAGTGACATCTAAATTCCATTGTTAATGCTCATGGTGTTGGATTAAATTATTTTCTCAATAATTCCCTCATTGCTGGTTCCCTTCTGATATAAACCACCAGCCACAGATTCAGGTACAGATGGCAGAGTCAGTTTTTGTTGATTAACCCTTGTCTTGACCAGCTGCTGAAATTTTAAGGGGCAAGTTTCCACGTCAGAACTACACATAGCCTCCTAAATTAATTTCTTCTCCTTTTTTAATGTACCTGGCAAAATAAGTCCCACTTTTTCCTCTTTATTCTGCATTCAGATTAAGCCATGAGTTGTGTCTAAGAATATATAGAAGATGAAAGAAAATATTTAAGATTAAATATTAGAACAGAAATTGGAGTACTGTTATGGTATTTTGTGCTGTCTAGGCCATGCTATCCTTTATTCAGCTATATGATGACATAAAATAAGGATTTTTAAACCCTCTATTGCATTGACAGATCTTTATATCTTTTATTTTACATTCAGATTTGTGTCAACTGGTAAAGAACTGCCATCCTCAAAAATGCTACTTATAGTTATTTTACTAAGGATGGTAAAAGCTTGTTCATCTCAGAAATAAATATGTACTATATGTGGTTGAAATAAAAAAAAAAAAATATATATATACCTTTGAAAATTGCTTGATAAAAATAGCCATTTCCCTTCAATTGTTCAGCCAGATAATGGTGTAAAGTTGCAGATTGCTAAAGGCTCAACAGAGCCTGCAAAGATTAAAAATAAAGGAGCTTTTTCTCCAAAATCATACAAAATTTCCTTCATGGTTATTATATTAGGAAACTGGGAGGATGCTCTTCCTGGCTGAACACATCCAGTGCTCTCCAGAATCTTTGAGTCCATACTATTTTTCTGTAGTATGGATACTTTTAGGCTACTGTGCTTGTTTTTAATTTTGTAGGGTTAATGTGGCATTTTTTTTGGTTTATTTTATTTTGGTTTTGTGGTGTGTTTGTCTCAGCTGTACACACTGATTTTATTGATGTAGTCACTTTTGATTTTGCAGTCGTCCTCACTGACTTGTTTAGTTATACATTCAAACACCAAAATCCCACTCATAGAGGAATCCAGGGAGGCTTCTTCAGTCTGGAAAGAAGGCAGAAATACAGGCTCAGTGTTGTGTTAGAGCAATTATGTCAAAGCAGCACAACCAGAGGGACATGTATTAGACTACAAAGAAGACAAATGAAAACCCTCACATGTGGCTGGAGGTAATTCCTATTTTTTTCACTGCATTTGGGTCCAGGATTATGTTGTTACACCTGTGAAAGTGTATGTGGAGCAGCATGCTGGTATAGTGGTAATAAATGATGTTATAGCCATACCTTTTGCTCTTCTCCACGTGAAATTTCATTTCAAACTGTATTTCAAGGTTAGACTGGGAGTATATATTTGGTATTTATATGGTGTTCTTATAAAAATCCTCAGGTTTTTTGGTGAACCATGTTCTCCCTTGTGTATCAGCATTTTTTGAAGAGGAAGAAAATCCACTTGGGAGATTTCCAGCCTTCTCTAATCAAATACTTGTCACTAGAAGAACAACTTGAAATATTTTGGAGGCCTTGAATCCCAGCCCTGCTCAGGTTTGGATATAACTCCAAACAGCATTTAAAATCTAATAGCTATTCAAAACCTAAACATGTGTGTCATGTGTTTTATAAGGTTCCTTTTACTGCCAAGTAAAAGAAGAGAGAAAGAAAAAGGTACTTCTAGATATATCTATAAGGCATTTTTGTGCAGAAATCATAAATAAATGTTTCAAGATGGGATGAATCACTGCCTGTATCTGTCTCTTCTTACAGACCACTGAGGGTACCTAAGAATTTAATTTAAACTAATCAGGTAAATTTATGATTGCTAAAACCAGCAGGATTCTTCTCAAAATATTTGTCTATTACTTATTTTTTAGCTCCTTCTGTTTTCACAAGGTCCTATTAAAACCTCTATAAATATAACCACCAACACCCAAAATCCCCACTATTGGTGCCATTTACATTCCACTCTGTTCCAGCAGGAAGCTTGATTTCATTCCCCAAGCAAACAGGTGGTTTATTTCTGGTTGCCTGATAAAAAACTTCATGCAACTTGCCTTAAACATCACCACTACAGTTCTTCCATTTCTGTTTCACTGCAGAATGCCTTAAAATGCCCCCTCAATTCAGATCTTCTGGAAGCTTCATCTAAAAGTGCAGTCCCTCCTTCAGCACTTCCCATTCCTTCTGATTCATTAGCATAATTGGGTAGTGATGACTGACTAATGAGTACTTATCAAGAATTTCCTATGCATACTTGCTGCTAATTTTGCAAATATCAAGGACACAGCTATCCAGTGTGCATCAAGAGTCTGTGTATGGAAATCAGAAATGCAGGGTTATCACAAGAATAAGAAAATTATAGTTATCCACTAAGGCTTCTCCTCATTCTTTTTTTTTTCCTACTGAACTGCTTTCTTCAGAAAAAAAACCTTTGCTTTTCAAAAAAATCACATCATGATTATTAAAGGATACCATGAATAATATTGACACACCTAAAATTTTCCATATATATATATATATATTTTACAACAGGAATGGCAAATAAATGATAAGATGTGAGTCAACTTACCTGGTTATGCAGAAATGCAAATCTTTCTTGCATCTCAACTCAGGTAGTCCATAATTTATAGTGGAATGAAGACAGAATTCCAAAGAACGTAGATGTGATTTATCTGCTATAATGAGGGGTTTTATTTTCCAGCAGAAGTAGTTCCTGTCCATCCATGATCAAGGAGTCGAATTTAGTTTCTCATTACTGATCTAAACTCCGAGGAGATGCACAAAATATGTTCTGTAAATCACACCTTATAAGCATTTTTTCCTTTGACTATCAAATAACAGGTAGTGTGAGTCAGACCTTCCTTAATCAGGGACCAAACTGCACAGTGCAAGGGCAGAGATGGATGGGGCTGTGGTTTAGCCCAGGGGAAATTAAACAAAAAAAAAAGACATGGTGGGTTGGCATTGCTGGATGCCAGGTGCCCACCAAGCCACTCCATCACTCCCCTCCTCAGCAGAACAGAGAGGGAGAAAATAGGATGGAAAAATCCTTTTGGGTCAAGAGGAATGCTCTTTAACAAAGCAAAAGAAAAGCCTGTGTGTGGTCCAAAGGAAAATGAAATATATATTATCTGCTTCCCACAGCAGATGGAGAATATCCAGTTCCTTCCCAGGACATAGAGAATGTTGTTTCAGAAGACAAAGCTCATAATTAGAAGTATTCCACTTCCTCCTCCTTTTTCTTGGCTTTTATATGAAGTTCTGGCACCCAGACAAGGTCAACCCACTGCAGGTCTTCATCTGTGTGAAAGACAGGGAACTAAAGACAGGGATTCTTGGGATCCTTTCCTTCACAGAGTGGTCGTGGAGTTGGACTCTTCCCGGCCCTTTTCATAATAGCTTGTCTATATTTAATCTCTCTGTAAATCTCATTCACACTGACACCTCATAGAGCATCTTCAAATAAGTAGAATTCCTTCCAAAGTTTCCAGAGCATGCCAGGTGTAGAGGAGAAACAGATTGCTCTGAGTCCAGATTCTTTTAAAAATTACTCTCCAAATTTTCTACAAAGAGAAGAGGATATTGCCTGGAAGCACGTCCCGCCCTAGTCCTTATCTGCCCTTTGCTGTAAAATGATTGCAATAACCTGGAATCTGTTCTGCATCATAAAACTGGTTAAAAGAATGATGCTTATAATGAGCTTTTAGCATGTTGCCTCCCACAGCCTCATTTGAGTTTATCTCTGCCTTGTTTCCTGCTGGACATGAGTCATCCCAGCAAGTCATCAAGCAAATCATTCCAGATTCCTCTCCAAACATCAATTAAAAGTTGTCTTGCCATCAGAATGTACCCCAAAGAGCACGCACAAAGACACAAACTTATACATAGACCTGACTACTCCAAGCAGCTCAAGTATTTTGCATTTTACTTCATGGGAGTTGTGTTTTTATCCACGTGTAGAATGCTCCAAGTAAGCCACGACCTTCCTAATCCAAGCCTTACCAGGGAACTTCTTTCAGTCTAGAATGACATTGGCAGGTTCTAAATCAAACAAGGTCATGGCAGATCATTTCCATTTGCCAAATACACCTTTCAAAAGAATCCTGGGCTCTGGACAGCAGCTGAAAACTGTGTTCACACTGGAGGTGTGAACTGGATTTGTGCAGCTGTCAGAGATGCTGCCACTTCTGAGTGACAGGTGCATGTCAGGCATTTGCAAGGATTCTTTGGGCAAACAAAATCATCCCCTCAGGTCTCCTGAAGTTCTGAAGCTTGCAGTGGCAGTTTCTGTGTATTTTGGGTGCTGGCAGAAGAGGGATCTTCCAAAAAAGCAAAGATTTTGTCACTCAATGGTCCTTTCTTTTCCTGTCATTTAATGACAGCACTTAGGAGTTGTCTTCTCACTTTGGAGGCAGGTTCAGACACACAGAGTGTGACTTTACACATTTTACACCCCTTCCTCAAACTGGGAGCAAGCTGTGCTTGCACATCAATAATTAACAAATTTCTATCATGTCAGGATTGTGAAGCTGGTAAATTCCATGTCCTTCTGCTGTGTGGAGGTGAAGAACTGAGGAAACCACATCCAGTCAACTGCTCTTGATGGTCTCCAGGTAATTAGCCATGACTGGAATTAATGATCCAAACCCAGAACTGATGTGGACAGCTTCACTTCCTTGATCTTCTGTCAGCTCTCCTCTTTCTGGTTACATGACTTGTTTTCAGTTTTTTGGTTTGGGTTTTATTTTTGTGATAGAGTCTTGTTTTGGCACTGATTTGGACATAGGGTTTGGGTAACATTTCTAAGATCTTGGCATAAAAAGTTTTCCTGTACATGATGAGTGAACAGCCCCTGATACCCTCATTAATGCTCACAGTTGATGCATTTTGTAAAATGAGGATTTGAGGGTTTTCTCCAGTGGGACTCTCCATGTTCAGTTTTGTGTGTGCATCATGGTTTCAAGAAAGGCACAGAGATCCCTAAGCTGGAGGNAAGCTTGCAGTGGCAGTTTCTGTGTATTTTGGGTGCTGGCAGAAGAGGGATCTTCCAAAAAAGCAAAGATTTTGTCACTCAATGGTCCTTTCTTTTCCTGTCATTTAATGACAGCACTTAGGAGTTGTCTTCTCAGTTTGGAGGCAGGTTCAGACACACACAGTGTGACTTTACACATTTTACACCCCTTCCTCAAACTGGGAGCAAGCTGTGCTTGCACATCAATAATTAACAAATTTCTATCATGTCAGGATTGTGAAGCTGGTAAATTCCATGTCCTTCTGCTGTGTGGAGGTGAAGAACTGAGGAAACCACATCCAGTCAACTGCTCTTGATGGTCTCCAGGTAATTAGCCATGACTGGAATTAATGATTCAAACCCAGAACTGATGTGGACAGCTTCACTTCCTTGATCTTCTGTCAGCTCTCCTCTTTCTGGTTACATGACTTGTTTTCAGTTTTTTGGTTTGGGTTTTATTTTTGTGATAGAGTCTTGTTTTGGCACTGATTTGGACATAGGGTTTGGGTAACATTTCTAAGATCTTGGCATAAAAAGCTTTTCCTGTACATGATGAGTGAACAGCCCCTGATACCCTCATTAATGCTCACAGTTGATGCATTTTGTAAAATGAGGATTTGAGGGTTTTCTCCAGTGGGACTCTCCATGTTCAGTTTTGTGTGTGCATCATGGTTTCAAGAAAGGCACAGAGATCCCTAAGCTGGAGGAAATCAAGACAGAGCCAAACTTGATATGATAACTCAGCCACCACACCACAGCACCCCAGCTAATTAGTTCCACAGAGAAACAGGATTAATTAGCCCAGACACTCAGTTAAATTTTAGAGTTTGGGCAGCTCCAAACGGTGTGACAACACCTTGTGCTGCACTCCACCAGTGTGGAACACGAGCACGAGGACTTTCTCTTGCTCAGGAGACCAGTGGGTGCTTTGCATAATTGAATTTACAGCAGACCCAACAGTCTAGCGAGTCAGGGTGCCAAATAAAACAGAGTGGGCTGGCAGGATTAATTCATGGGTGTTCTGAATTAACTGAGAGATTTTTGCAGCTTTTTTTAATAGCACAAAATGATAAAAGAACCGGCAATTGGCGCAGTAAAATTTTATGTTTTAATAACTTTTTAAAACAGTAAAAGGGAAGGAACTTTATAATGAACCACGTTATCCCTTTGTGTCTGATATCTAAGTACTTACAGAAGACATAATTCTGACTCTGGCATCCTTACAGTTTGGCAAAGGATGGGAAAACAGAAGACTCTAAGAGGAGTTGGACAAATCAAACCAGAAATGAGAATACAGGCATCGTTAGTAAAA
This sequence comes from Ploceus nigricollis, assembly GCA_013399945.1. Taxonomy (NCBI): domain Eukaryota; kingdom Metazoa; phylum Chordata; class Aves; order Passeriformes; family Ploceidae; genus Ploceus; species Ploceus nigricollis. Next base: position 298,064 of record VXBC01006759.1, on the reverse strand, counting down.
TCTTCATGGAGAAAATCTTTCAATCAAGATTGGTTTGAGATCAATCACTGGATGGGTAAAATGAGTGGTGGGATGGAATTTTGGGCTGTTANAGAGAGAAGATGTGCATGCCACAGGTCACAGCTTGTTGGAATGAAGATCCTGACAGGAGCTGAGGCAGACAGTGCTTGGGTGTGCAGGCAACAGAAACTCCAGAATTAACAGCAGAAGGAAAATTTCCCCTCCTGTGCTGGCAAGAATTGCTACTTGCAGTTTGGAAAGTCTGTGCACCTCAACCAGGCAAGGAAAATTCGACTTACAATGTACCAGCTGAAGTCTCAAATTAATGAGCCAATTAAAGTTCTATCATCACCTGAGCAATGGCTACTGATGAGATGCACTCTGTCAGCCACGTGGCACATGTAATGAACTGTCTTGTAACCTAAACTCACTGAGATAATTTTAATATATTTCACTTAGCACTTGTGAAAAGGCCAAGCACCCATAAAAAGAGTTCAGCTTTCAGACATTAATGTTTCCTGCAGGCTGATGTGGTGCATATGGGCCATTACAACAACTTAGTTAACTTGCCAAATTGTGATAATTAGAACCCAAAACTGAATCCTGAAGAGAGAATTATTCTTTGCTCTTTAAGAGTTTGGTTTATGGTGGAGGCCTCTGCCTCTGTGATAATTAGAACCCAAAACTGAATCCTGAAGAGAGAATTATTCTTTGCTCTTTAAGAGTTTGGTTTATGGTGGAGGCCTCTGCATGTAATATCATTCTCTGCTTCACAGCTGGGCTGAAAACCACGGGGGAATGTTGCCTTTGCCTGAAATGTGTGGGTGCATAAGAGAGAATTTCTGTCATGTACTCAGTCACATACCACAGAATCACAGATTTATATAGTCTATTTATTTTATATTTATGTAATGAATATTTATTT
>VXBC01006759.1:272155-285125 GCA_013399945.1 Ploceus nigricollis | reverse complement strand
ATATTCATAATATATTTTATCCTTTAGTTAATATATAATCATATATATTATGATATCATTATTATATTAATTATTATTATATTACTATATTACATTTATTATATATTACTATATTATTATTATGAAATGAACTTTATTAGTATTATTATTAACTATTATTATTATTATTATCATTATTATCATTATTATCATTATTATTATTATTACTACTACTACTACTATTACTACTACTATTACTACTACTAAATGAACTTTCCCTGACAGCCTGGGAAAACAACTTCCCTGGGCTGTTCAGGGTGGGAAGTACCTCTCTGCTGGATTAGTCAATCAGGACATTAAGGCTGAAGTTCATCTTCCTTCAGATCTCCACTTCAGAGTAAAAATTTTCCAGTGCAGCGTAGCCACCTGGACTTCAATTATTCCCTTAGCAGAACAACCATTTCAGGGTATGATTAACCTGATATTAGACATTTATTGGAAAACAATCAATATCACAGGCCAGATCACCACTGACTGTAAATTCTTGTGCAGGTGAAAAGCTGGAACCAGATATTCCCTAGGGTCCCTTCCAACCCAAGCTGTTTAATGATTCTATGATGATGACCTCTCCAGTGCAATATGGCTAAATTTATCCCAATAAATCTATTAAAATCTCACATTTGTTCATTTGTTTTTTCCCATCACTGGTTTAAAATACAAAGTAGTTTCCTGGAGATTTTTTACCACTGTAGGCTGCTTATCAGAGGACAGCATTCTGCTCTAACCCAAGAATCAGCCAGCCACAAATAAATTCCTCATGAGGAAGCTTTGAGCTAAGTTATCAAAATCTTCACAGGAGCAACTGTGGAGCTGTTATCTCTGCTGATTCAGCTATGGATAAGCAAGTTTTGGCAGAGTAATTATAACAAGAAGCTCCAGGGTGGTAGTTTTTCCTTCAGTACCTACTTATAGGAAGGAGCATGGAACAAGTCCCTGTATTATCCAGCCAGTGGAACCACAGGGGTTTAAAAAAGCTGAGCATAAAACCTTTATTTTTACCCTTTTAAATTTTCTTTTTAAGTTCCTCATGATTTCTTTCATATTCAGTTTTGTTCCAGACCCACAGAAGATGAATCTTCTCCATTCACTGCTTGAAGAAAATGATACTGAGACATTCTCTTTACATACAGAATATTTGCTGTCATGCATAAATTACTTCCCCAAAAAAAAACTAAACAAGAAAGGAATGTATGAATCAAGAAAGAAGAGTGCTGTACTTTTCAGATGTTCCTAAACACAAACGAATATATTAATACAATAAGGAATATATTAATCTTGTAACAGGGTTCATTTAGTGCTTGTGATCCTTAATTTTGTAAGTCCTCAGTCATTCTCTTCAAGTTTTGCTAATTTTTTAGACAATTTCCTCTGGATTCTGGTTTTTACTCTGGTGAGTAAAATGCTTCTCTGGGCACCCTGTGTCAAAGCCTTACCACCCTCAAGGGGAAGAATTTCCTCCTAAAAGTCAATCAATTCTTGATTGTAAAGAGTTTTTTCTGTTCCTCACTTGCACTGAACAGGTCCTACTGAAATGTCAGGCACTCTACATATTTTTTGCTTAGGTTTGGGTGCTAACAATCCTGTTTTAGACATTCATGAGAGATTTATGCCACCACTTCTGCATTTATTTATGAGCACATCCATGGGAGGAATCAGATCAGATCAGATGCTGTTTGTTGCTTTGCTGGAACATCATCCTGGGTTATTCTGATTGTAAATTCTATTGATGTAATTCTTCAGATTCAGTGGAAAGTGAGCTGGCTTTTTGAGAATTACTAATACCCTCTTTCTTCTTTTTGATCTATTTTTTTTTGGTTGTTTCATTTTGTTTTGTAGTTCTTGAAAGATGATTAAGAGCCTCGCTTCCAAATATGTTTTCTTTTGATGAACTGTTTGTGCATGACTAACTTTAATCTTCTGAAGTCCATTTCCTGTAGGTTCTGGTAATCTAAACACTGTAGGGCTTGAAGAAAACCAGTCAGCCTCTTCCAAAATGTAGTGGATTTTGAAACTCAGTTTTTCAGTCAGAGCTGTGTTCAGTTAGAGCTGGATAAACTCCCCAAATCCCTTCTCTTCCAGAAGCCTTGTAACCCACAGCCCGTGGTTATACCTGTGTGATCCCATTTGGCCCAGTTTGGTGCAGCAGATGCTGGGAACATGATTTTGAGCTGTGTGAGGAGGTCTGTGTGTTAAAGCCATGTGAGAGAAGTTAAATTTTTGAGCCAGTGTTATGTAGGCATTCCAGGACACAAAAGAATGGACATGAGGAGATATTAAAACCGTCAGGGAAGAAACATAATTGAAAGATGGCAAATAAACAGGACAAAGGGGTAAACAGGCCGGGCCAGCAGCCACTTTTAAGGTCATGGGTGCATTAATCTTTCACTTGGTAGAGAATGGATCCTTGCTCTCCACAGTGTCAGCCAATAAATGTTTGCTGTGTGCTTTTCTCTTCTCGATGCTCTGTTCATAATTTGTGCGTGGTGGGAAATACCCAACAAACCTGATCTCCTGAGCTGGGATTTGGGGGACGATGACAGCCATGTACATCATGTACAAAAACTGTGTTGGAAAGGTCAAAGCAAAGGGAAAAAAAAAAAGTTAATGGCTTTAAACTGAAAGTGAATAGGTTTAAAGTAGAGATTAGGAAGAAATTCCTCCCTGTGAGGGTGGTGAGGCCCTGGCACAGGGTGCCCAGAGCAGCTGTGGCTGCCCCTGGATCCCTGGAAGTGCCCAAGGCCAGGTTGGACAGGGCTTGGAGCAACCTGGGACAGTGGAAGATGTCCCTGCCCATGGCAGGGGGTGGAATGTGGTGATCTTGAAGGTCCCTTCCAGCCTAAGCCATTCCATGATTCCATGAATATTTGCAGAAATGACTGACTCAGGTGTTTTTCCCTGACAAGGAAGCATTTTTTAGTGATTTTTTTTTTGATTGACACTTCATAATCTTCAATAAGAAGCACAACCTTGCAAATCTGTACCCTTCTTGAAAAGATGAAGTTCATTTTGCAGAACAGCCCACATTTTTCATGTCTGTGAGGAGTCACACATACATTCCAAAATAAAAGTGATATTTTGTGCTTTTGATCAAGAATCTTACTCCGCTGAGGCTTTTTAGAGCACACCTGATAAAATCCATTATACATTTTTTCTGCTTCACTGCTGATCAAAAGCCTCTGACAACTGACAATAGTGAGCCCATCTGTCACTTCGAAAAACTGTATTTTTGAAAGGAACAAAATCAACCTCTTTTGCCCCAGTAAGGAAGTAAAAACCACAGACAGCTCTTCCCATACATAAAACATAAAGTTTGTGAATAACACACAGGCATCCCATCATTCCCATTATCACAGCTGGGAGAATGGAGTACATGGAGGTGAAGTAACTGATGAGCATCAGGCACAGCCTTTGACCTGAGGCAGAGAGAGAGCCTGAATGTCTTACAGAGAGTCTTTGTGCCAAGGGTTCACAGCTTTATCAGTGACAAACTGATCTAATTGTGATTACCACTTCTGCTTTCCTGGAAGGAAGCTGTACTTCAGCTCCCCAGCTAAAATTCAACTTCTCTTATTAGAACTAAAAAATGGGGCTGGATAAAGGCTGAAACTCCAGACGCTCATTAATTACTTCAAACTTTGGCAGCTTTGGTTCCTGCCCTTCACTGCTTTGTCAAAAGCAGAATTCTTGGAACTCTAAATAGTCATGATGGTTTGAAGTTTGGTGTTATTTTAGCTCTTTTAGCTCTTTTGTGCTTTTTTTTTTAAACAAAAATTGTAAGCATGAACACTTTATTTTTGTCCTTCTCCTGCACCTTCTACCAAGTCTGCTCCTCTTGCAGTGCTTAACAAATAGGTGTGATTCAGTAGCACTTGTTATCTTCTTTTCTCAGCATTTTGAAAAGATCACAAATCATTGAGGACTAGGTCCCAGCAAAAAAAACTTTGTCTCCTGCTACAGGGCTTGAAGGTGCTTGAAGGTTTTGGGTAGTTAACACCCCGGGGTGTCTCTGACCAATTTATTTCTTTAAATTCAGTGGGGTTGGTGAAGATGCAGGTCGGGGTGCTGGGTTCTATGACATAAATACAGAACACACCCATGCCCAACACAGCTGCACATTCAGCATCTTCCTTGTCCAATTTCACATTGAACTAAAGATTTCAGCCCAGCACTTTTCAGGGTGTAGTGATGATCTTTAACACTTATGAGTAGCTTCATATCTCCAGGTCACTTTAGGAATTGGTGTTGGACTCTGGAGTATGAGCTGAGCAGAACAGATTAAATCCTGTAAACATTGAAATTTTGGATGCTGAAATACACAGGTGGATCTAATGCTCCAAAGCATCTGGCAGACATTGTGTGATAGATGAATAATCCTTTACTGGAGCCCACACAGTGCTGCCATCTCTTTATTTATTTATATAGAGGTACAATTTATTCACATACTTGTACCAGGGAGAGGTGAGTTCAGTTCTAGAAATAACTACACTGAGATACAGATGAGTAATATTATCAAGCCTGTTAAATTATTGCATATTTTTCTCTTTTGCAACTCATTGAAAGTCCTGCTCTTCCCTGATGAATTTAGACATCTTTTTCTGAGCAGTGCAAACTGAAACTGATGTAATAAATTAAGAAAGTCTGAGCAGACTTTTAAGCATTATAATTATTCCAACTCATCACTTTTTGTGCTTGAATTTTTTAGCAAAATCAGTATGTCAGTGCATTTACTTAATGCTTCCAGATAGATGTCAGAAGGAGTGACTGGTTGTGAGATGTGGCACCTCCAGGAGTTACAGATTGTCATCTGTGCTTCACTGTGTATAAATGTCCTTTTTGTTAAGCACCAAACTCTGGATGCTGACCCTACATCCAGTTCTGGGCTCCCCAGTACATGAAAGACATGGAACTCTCTGAGCAGATCCTGAAATGGGCCACAAAGATGCTCAGAGAGCTGGAGCACCTCTGCTGTGATGAGAGACAGAGAATTGGAGTTGTTCATCCTGAATAAAGGAAGACTCTGGGGAAATGTTATTCCAGATATTCCATAAATGAAGGGGTGCTTATAAGGGAGACAGAGATTTTTTTAACAAGGCCCACAGTGACAGGACAAGGAGAAATGGTTTTAAACTGAAATAAGGTAGGTTTACATTTGACATAATGAAGAAATTTTTTTTTTTACTGTGAGAGTGGTGAGGCACTGGAACAGGTTGCCCTGAGAAGTCATGGATATCCCATCCCTGGAAGTGTGCAAAGGCAGGTTGGATGGAGGTCTGAGCAAACTCATCTTTTGAAAGATGTCCCTGTCCATGGCAGGGGAGTTGGGATGAGATTAATTTGGGTCCCTAGAAACCCTTCTGTGATTTTCTGAAGACATCCTTATTTATCTATTTACCCTTTCACAGACTAATGAGTCTAAGAGCATGAGGATGGCCACCAGCAACCAAACCCAAGTCTCACCAAGATCAGCATCCCACTTGCACTGGTGCTTGTTCATGGAAGGGTTTGAGAGAAGCTCAGCTGTGTTCTCCCAGCCTCCAGTGAATTGTAGTTTGGAGACTTCCTGAAAGAAAATTTTGTCTTTGTATTAATAATCCTCAATGGACTTTGTCATATTAAATTTCATCAGAGTTTTCTGTACATGGCAGTGTTTGGCCTCTGGAACATCCTTTGGTGAAGAATAGAGTTTAACAAGAAGTTATATGAAGAAATTTATCCTTTTGCTTGTTCTGTATGAATCAAAAAAAGCTTTCACTTCCATATTGCCTATAAGAAGTAATGGCCTTTCAGAATATCTCCATTATTCCCACAATTCAGGTGAATCTCCTGTCATTGTACCTGGAGAAACCTGTGTGAATTTTCTCATGCTAAAACTCCATAAATATTGACAAATTTGTCTTTTATCTCAAAGCTGATATGAATTCCAACAAGCTAAACTGTCTGGTAAACATGTTTTTCTGGGGATTTTTTGTTGTTGTTGTTTATTTGCTTTTTTGTTTTTGAATCTTCCTCTGATCTCTGTCATCCCTACCATTTCCTTGTATTTCACTATTTGAATGCCAAACTAGACAAGAGGGATTCTTCACCTCTATCAATGCATATTCAACCAGAGAAATGTGGGGGTTTTTTTGCCTGGTGCCCAATTTGGATTCAAGAGACTTTGCTGCCCTTAATGGAGCCACCTCCATTTACGTCAGCCAAGAAGCTCAGCTCCTTCCCAAGGATAATGAGAGCTCTGAGTGAATCGTCCCTTGATGTGGAGTATTCTTTAAGCTGGGAAAGCCCATTTCGTGTTGCTCCTAACAGCTCCTCTCTGATGCAGCTGACACAGTTCTCAGCTTCCTCACCAGCAGCAAGCAAAGAGGCTCCTCAGGAACAAAGTAGGAGCTGAATGAAATAGAAGTTATGGCTGTGACGTTGCCATAGCAATCAAAGTTCATGCCTGATGCCAAAATGGTACCACTATAATCACCCATCAAAGTGTCCAGTTGCCATGGCAACTCTGAAAGGCCCTGGACTTCAGCTTCAGTATCTCCACAACTGAAAATAAATAAATAGGGCTGCTAGTGTTTTAAATAATTAGAGTTTATATCTTTACAGTACCATTCCATGATCATGACATGCTGAAGGCAAAACCACTTGCTAAACACTATCAATAAATCCCACATTTTGTCAATGACCATTGTGTGCACCATTATCACACTGGACAAAGTAAACTTTTTTCCTCACATGTAGGAGTGTTCCATGGCCTGCTGCCTGCTGGAACATGTGTTGAGACATCCTGCTACGTGGAGTGGGGCTGGCTTTGATCTTAGGGTCTGGGAATACCCTGCCCAGGGACTTGTTCTTCTGAGGTTTCAGTAATGGTAAAAAAAAAAAGGAGTGAAAAAAAAGCCTTGGTTACATAAGAAAATTGTGGTAGAAGTCACTTCAAAATTGCTGTTATTTATTTTTTTTCCTTTCTGCATACCTTCTGTATGTATATGTATGAAATGCAGCCTGAATGGCAATTAAATGAGAGTCAAAAATATCCCAAGTCTACTGGGGAGAAGAAGAAAATCCTTTAATTTAAAGTGCACATAATTGGCAGAATGCTACTGGGGAGCTGGACTCTTGCCTAGCTGTAAGTCAATCTCTTCCCTGTGTCACATGCCCCAGTGATGAAGTTTCTGACATTAGCATTTAAAGGACTGAAAGAGTAGAAAGCCAAAGTGAAAAACGTTTTAATTCCAACTGCTTAATGGGAGAAAAACATCTCTTCATCTCTCCCTTTCCTCTCATCAGTTTCTGTACCAGGAGAAAAGGAATATCTGTCCATTTTGGTTTTGGATGATCCAAACTGGAATCCCATGGCCAATATCACAATTAATTTTCAATTTCAAAAGGTTTTACCTGTACAATCTCCCCCTCAAATGGCAGGTTCTTACAGCATGTCTAAGGATGAGAGTTTTTTACTGTACCTTGCAAATATTAAATCACGTAGAAGCCATTTATGTTCTAATTAATCAGGGCACACAAAATACTTGTAAGTATCTTACGAGGAGCTGTTTCTTCATGGAATCATGGAATGGTTTGAGTTGCAAGGGATCTTAAAGATCATCCAGTCCCACCCCCTGCCATGAGCAGGGACACCTTCCATTATCCCAGGCTGCTCCAAGCCCTGTCCAACCTGGCTTTGGGCACTTCCAGGGATCCACCACCTTCACAGGGAAGAATTTCTTCCTAAACCCTAAACCAAGTTCCCCTCTTCTGTTTGAAGCCATTCCCTGTGTCCTGTCCCTCCATCCCTTGTCCCCAGTCCCTCTCCAGCTCTCCTGGAGCCCCTTTAGGCACTGGAAGGGGCTCTGAGCTCTCCCTGGAGCCTTCTCCTCTCCAGGTGAGCACCCCCAGCTCTCCCAGCCTGTTTCTTCATTTTCTTCCTGTCTGGAGCAGGGTGCACTTGTGTATCAATGCAAAATGCCCAAAATTTGAACCACATGAGACAAGTTTAGTTAACCTTGATGCTAATTTCTGTACTGATGACATTGTTTAGACAATAGGTCATAAATGAAAACAAATCCTAGGAGATTTCTGCCTTCTCCATCTACAGCAGCAACCACTCATTTACTGTTGCCCAGGATTTTTCAAAATCTTTCTAACAGCAGATTTTGTTTTTTTTTTTTTTCTTGTTGGCTAAAGTCACTGAGTTTATTGCTAATGAGAGAAAACTTGGTAGAACTCCAAGCAATCATTTTTGGATATTATATCGATGTTCTTCCAATCCTCTATTTTTTTGCTGGGAATATTGCCAAAAATGAAAAAGATAGCAATGTTTGGAAAAGATATTTTGGGTGTTAGGCTCTTTCCCTTGTAAGGAGGTTACAGTTAAGCACATGATGACATATGTAATATTTTTTATGAATCTGTAGTGATAAAATCACCTGCACATTTTATATTATTAATGCTGAAGGAAACAGGAAGTCAATTACTAAACCCACATTGATTAAAACCATTCACTTTTTCACAGGATGATGCATTGAACTAGAAATAAATAATTTTGCACATTTTATATGGCCAAGGAAGTAATTGTAAATAGTTTTCATTCCTCGCAAAGTTAATCAAGTATTTCCTTATTACAATGTTATCCTGTATTCCTCCTTTTCATAAACCATGAATCATGGAGGTGAAAAATCAGAACTTAACATCCCAAGGTCCATGAATCAGCACCATGGTGATACTTTCATTTTGTTCTCCATTATTTTCCTTATAACTCTCAAATTTCGATTTCAGGGGTTATTCTTTGTGCTGTATTTTTGTCATCTCCTACTCAATCAAAAGCCAACTGGTATCAAAATGCCTTTCTTTAATCCCCCCAGCAGTACTTGATCTTTACTCAATCAAATACTGTCATCAGTAAAATGTCATGGCACCATTCACCCTTTCCTGTTCTAAATCAGTTACAAATATTTTGACCATCCCAGGTTATAGCAGAGCACTCAGAAGGATCCCATTTCAACGTCATCCATTGGGAGAAATAGTTATTTATTCCTAGAATCACTTTCCAACTTTTTATATAAATTTTTAACCAAATAATATCCTTCTCTCTAATTCAGCAATGATTATTTTCTCTGACAGCCTTTTTAACAGTTGTTTGGCCCAAGTTTTGGTATGTAAAAATCCATAGTGAACGGAGCATAAAGGGTAAGAGTTTCCATAAAGTGAAAATGGATCAGATAAGGAAAATATGACACTTTTCCCTAGAAAGAGTTTTGCAAACAAATGCTTTGAGCCCTCTCATATTGCTCTCAGAGGAAATGTTTATCTTGATACAAATTGTAGATGAGGAAAGCTCTAAGCTGATAGTTCACAATTTTACACAGATATTCACATTTCATTGAAAAATCTTTTATCAACATTTCTGCATTCATCATGGAGAAGGTCATAATTTCCTGTCAGTGAAGATTCTGATTTACCACTGCTCCTGCTTGCAATTCCAGGTGTTTCTTATTATTCATGGTATTTCACATCTCTATATTACTGATATTCTCTTTTTCTACTCATATAAGGTAGTTACTCAATATTATATTAATTAAGTATATTAAATATTGTACACCACATGTAAGGTTAGTAATGCAAATGATACTTTATCATTTACACCCTTAGACCACAGTTCCATTTAACAGGAAACCTGAGGAGAGGTATCTTAACACCAGATCAAAACACCCATAATCTCACAGAGCAAGAATATCAACTTACACAGAGCTTCACTTCAAATTTATTCCAAAAACAGAACAATGAAAATTACAGGGCAAAATATCCTGACAGTCTCAAGGTCAACTCAAATACCATCTGTACCCTTCAGCAGACACCATTCAGTTTTTAAGACAGTATTTGCTATAAATACTAAATCATGGGAGGGTTTTTTGATTATTTTGAAAGGAATACAAATATGTACCCACACCTGGGTCATATTAAATATGTTTTGATGGGCAATCTGGTGGTGCACACATCTTGCACCCATGAAAGCAGTCTGACTTACACATCACTTTATCCCAAAAGGAGCCTCCTGGGCTACAGATGGGTCATGATTTAGCCAAGACTTCTCTCTTTGAAGACTCATTTGCACCTAATTTTTATCTGGGAGATGAGTATTTGTCTCAAAGTCCTGAGAAATTATGTATGGTGGTAGTGACAGAATTTATAATTATCACATTTTGGTGCATTGTGTCCTGCCCTCCAAAACTTAATGGCATTACAGATCTTTCCCAAATCCAGCAGAGAACGGGCAGGAATCTGTCTCTTCATCAAAATTACACTTTCTCCCCCATTTTCCCTTCCACTGGTCCTGGTGACACCTACTCTGAGTCATGTGCTGAAGCAGCACAGGAGATGAGTAGTTAAAGCTTTGAAGATCCTGCACGGTGCAAACAAGATGTCTTTGCATATCTATAGTGGCTCAAATGCATCATTCATTGAAGTGGGACAGCTTTCATTCAGAAATAACAGCTTTGGAGGAAGATTTCAGCTGGCGTGGCATTTTAGTAGAGCTTTGGGTGTGATTCATGTAAGAGTCAAATGTGCACACACTTATATTTTTATTTATATATATATATGTATATATATATGTGTGTGTGTGTGTGTGTATGTATGGCAGATGATTCAGGCTTTTATTTCCCAGATGGTTGCTGTGACCCAACTTTTCTGAGGCAAAGATAAGATTTGTTATACAATTTGTTATGTAAGCAGTTTTCCCTGCCACTGCCTCATTAAAACGTTTGTGAAGGGAGTGAGAATGAGCTGAACTGGGTGAATCAAACCTTTGGGTGAGCACTTGGGAAAGGACAACCTTGTAATTTTGCAGCTTTTTTGTGGAAAAATTCCATCAGTGAAGTAACTAAAGCTGATTATTTAAAAGTTGGCCAAAACCAGCATGAGCATCGAGAGGTAAAATAGAAAAACAAGGCAACATTAAAGAGAGCTGGTTTAAGACTGGATATTAGAAGAAATTCTTCCCTGTGAGGGTGGTGGGACCCTGGCCCAGAGAAGCTGTGGCTGCCCCTGGATCCCTGTCAGTGTCCAAGGTCAGGGCAGATGTGCCTTGGAGCAGCCTGGGATAGTGGAAGGTGTCCCAGCCCATGGCTGGGGTGCAACTGTGTGATCTTTAGGGTCCCTTCCACCCCAAACAATTCCATGGTTCTGTGATTCTGTGAAAGAAATTTTACCAGAAGAGTGACTCTCTTGCAACTTTCTGAATTCCTGGTGTCTCCCCAGTCCCCCATGTCTGCCCTTTATGCCTCTTTATAAAACTACCTGACTAGAAACCTTAAATTAAAGTACAAACAAAATCTTGAGTGAGTTAGGCAACATTTACCAACTTAGAAAAGTGTATGGAGAGGGTTGGGAGTGTTTATCTCACTCTTGTTTCTCTCTAGGTGAATCCTGTGCTTACAAAAATGAGATCCTGAATAGGCTGAGTCCTCTGGGCAATGTGAACATTCTACATGAACGTTTAACTTGACAGGGAGGGAAAAGACACCAAAAGAAATCCTGCTGCCACATTCCATCCTCCTCCTGGTAAGAAACTTCAAGGCAAGAAGAAAATATAAAGAAGAGAAATAAAACGTTTTCAGTCTTTCTGATTAATGAATAAAATGGGCTGGGAAAGGAGTCAGGGAGTCACAGAGGACTGGTTTCAACAAGAAAGAGGGAAAGCATTTTGAGAAACTCCCCTAGAGTGGGAGGTCATAAACAGCCAAACAGGGATGGCAGTTAGGTCCTTATTTATAGCAATACTTATTTAATTTGAGAGGAAGATTGAAATTCAATCCTCGGCCAAACTACGTGAGGATTCAGAAAGGGCACAGAGTATAAAAAATGCTTGGAAGTAAAAAGCAGCAACCCCTCCAACAAAGAGAAAGTGCTCATGCCCTCACCTCACCTGTCCTTTGTCTGTAGAAACAGCGTGACCCCAGCTGCTAAACTGAGCTAAACAGAGAGAATTGAGACAGCCTGGGAAGGGAGGAACCCCGTGGATGCAGGAGCAATTGCTTGGCTTGGCTGAAAACATCAATAGTGTGTGTCAGAATAGAATTCCAGCACATGGAGAATAGAAAATATGAACCCTTGGGCTGAGTGTGGAACTGAGGATCTGCTGGGAGATTTCTGCTCTTTATGGCTGGGGCTGTTGTCAGCCCATCACTGCATGGGAATGAAAGGAGCAACTTTAAAGCATTTGTCAAGGTTGGTTTTAACAAAGGCAGGTGCTGCTTTGATACCTTGCCAGTGATTTGACTTTTCTATTAAACACTGTCTAAACTCCACCTTATCCTATAGCTACCTGGAGGGCTTGAAAAGATTGTTGCAGGAAGTGAAAGCTTCCTTCTGAGGCAGCATTTACCCAGGAGAATTCAAATGAAATGAGGTTTCTCATTACATTGATCAACATGGAGTAAAAAAATCTGCAGCTGAAACCCATGGCTGAGCAAAGTTATAGCTCAGATTAAATCCTGGTGTAGGTTTAAGACCTTCAGGTTAGGTGAAAGCCTTCTGCAGATCTTTTTCTCTCTCTGTGTCTACTCAGTTCCTGGGTAAACCCCCATACAGGGCTCTTTTAAAGTGAAATTGAAGCTACTACCTAATTAATAATCATGATAATCAGTGATGGACAATTTGAATCCCTACAACCCAAAGCAACCAGGTTCTACCTGGTATTCACTCAGTGATGCTTTGGTGTGAAGATGTTGATCCACCCTGTTGTGCTGGATGTCACAGATGTTCTGACCTCCCTGGCCCTCAGCTGGGAGCTGGAATGTGGCAATTTTGGGTGTGTGAGATGGATCTGGGAAGTGGGGATGTGTTGGAACCCTGGCTGCTGAGAATTTCAGACTTTCTGTGCTGACAGGCACTGACCCCCAAGAGAACACTGCATTGACCTGAGGCCGTGGAGAAGCTTCCA
>VXBC01006759.1:225159-272096 GCA_013399945.1 Ploceus nigricollis | reverse complement strand
AAGTGCTGCAGAACTCAGGGTTTGTGAGACTGTGACATGGATAAGAACTAACAAACATCTCAGTCCAAACAAGAAATACCGTCTTGTGCATTTAATTCTGAGTCTGGCAGAAAAAGAAGATAAAACCCTACAGGCACAATGCCAGTTTCACCTTCAAGAGCTACATCAGAAATGGCAGATTCTTCACCATCCAGCTGTTAAAATTCGCTTTCTAAAGCCATGCAGACAATGAGGTGCCTGGCTAGGAGAGGAACTCTGGGTCAGTTCTAGCCCAAGGCTGTGTTCTGACAGCAGAGGGAAAATTTCACAACCTCATTCACATTTTATTTCATTTCTGGGCTTTTCCATATAATGATAACTTAAGAGAAGAAGGTGCTAACCTGCCTTCTTCTCCAGAAATACATTCCTGTAAAAGTCTGTTGGTTTTTTTAACCATGGCTTGGGGCCATGTAGTCTGAAATGTCCAAGCACCCAACATCTTCTTTTTTTTTTTTCCTCAAAATATATATTACAGCAGAGAAAATACTGCTATTAAACTTCACAGCTGATTCAGGGTTGGATAGGAGTGGAACAACAAATATTTGGCAATTAGGAGCAGCCTTTAATGCCCTCAGTACCCTCTGTTTAAGGGGGATAGAAACACACATTGCTATTTCTGCTGGAATTTATATATTTCCTGATTTCTCAGCACTCCTGTTCTTCCCCATCCTCTTTTCCTGGGAGAAAAGGAGCAGCTGATATTGCTGATGAGCACAAAGAAATGGGCTGTTACATCTGCTCAGGTGTGGTGATTTGTCTTGAAAGGAAATGTAGTTCTTTAGATTGAGTGTCTGACAGAGTTTTCTGCCATGTTAAAAAAAAATTACAACGTGAATCCAACTGAAATAAATAGAATATGGTGCCTCTTAGCATCACATAAAAATTCTGACTCAAAATAGCAGCTAAAGATACCTCTCTTTTTAGCTTTTTATAGAGTAATAATTGAGCTGCCTGCTCAATTTTAAACTTTAAACTGCTATGTAGATTTAGGCTGCTAAATAAAAAAATTCTTTTCCTTCTTCCTCTTCAGGTTTTATTTCCCTTCTCTTTCCCTTTGCAATGTATCTCAAATAAACTTATTTTTCAAGCAACCAAATGCCTCTCTTTCCTACCCATCATCTGCTCACTGGTATTGCTGATGCTACACCATGCTTTTCTGTTTATCTCAGTCTGAGCTTAAATAAAAATGCTGGGCTAAAATACTGTGAACTAAGCTGTGACTATATTATATTTGCTTGAAAATCCAAACTAAGTTTGTGGGGATATTTTTAAACAAGAAAACTTTGAAAAATGTGGCTGCTTTGACTCTCTGAAATGATGAGGAAATGAGAAGAGTTTTTTGATTTAGAGTTTGAGCCAGGCTTACAGGTTCAGAGGCGAGGCTGTGAGCTAGGTGTGCACTCTGAGACAATATATTCCCTCAAAAACATACTGGAGTTGTACTGGGAAGTGAAAAAAAACTTCCCAGCTTTTCACCTTGATTTAGGAGAGAAGATTCAAGAGAATATCTAAGGGCCAAAGTCAAAACTTTAGTGGATAAGCTGAACTCAGATAACAGGGATTTATTGGCATTTTGGGGCAACGTTTTAATAAAAAAAAAATGCAACTGAGCTGAGGGATAAACCCATAAGAATGTAATACATTGCAAAGCTTAAGCTTAGCTTCCCTAAGATGAAAATGTTCCTTAAAACTGTGAAACAATTCTTTCTTTTCCTTATCACTAACAGCTGGTACATCCAAGCATTTCCCTTTGTGGCTGCACCACTCCCAGGGAGGTTTCCCTCCAGCATCCCTGTTCCCTGCTGGCTCTTGCTGTGTGCTGATCTAAACCCATTATTAACACAGGGCATCCAAAACGGGGCTGTCTCACCTGTGCTGGCCCAAAGGCATGCTCAAAATGAGCCTTCAAAAAATCCTGGAGCAGTTCAAGACCTCCAAACATCACCTGGTCCAACCCCCTGGAATGAGCATGGACATCTTTAACCAGACCAGGCTGCTCAGAGCCCAATCCAACCTGACCCTGAAAGTTTCCAGAGATGTTTCCACTACTTTAAGGGGTCATAAAAAGGAGGGACATGGACTTCCTCTTGTTTTAAACTGACAGAGGGCAGGTTTAGATCAGCTGTTAGGGAGGAATTCTTTACTCAGAGGGTGCTGAGGCCCTGGCACAGGGTGCCCAGAGCAGCTGTGGCTGCCCCTGGATCCCTGGAAGTGTCCAAGGCCAGGCTGGATGGGGCTTGGAGCAGCCTGGGATAGTGGAAGGTGTCCCTGCCCATGGCAGGGGTGGGAAGTGGATGAGATTTAAGGTTCCATTCGATCCAAAGCACTCTGTGATTTTATGATTCTACAATTCTCTGAGTGCTAATTACGTTGTGCTAATTTCTTTCTAAGAAATGGCAACTTTCAACATTTTAGAGCACTTTTAAACACTGATCCCCAGACCCCTCTTCCCAAAATCTTCTCCTCATACAGCATCCCAGACCTTTTATGTTTTTACCAGCAATGCAAACACAGTCAGATACTGAAATCTCATCCTTGCATGACTTTGTAAACAATGAGAAAATAAAGAAGCAGTCACGTTAACATGTCTTGTTTTCACTTCTGAGAGCTTGTAATCGCTGATCTCCTGCCTTGTGTTTCCAAAGCATTTTCCACAGCAGGGCACTCTCCATGCAAGCACGACGTGATCCTTGCTGGGTCTGCCTCTCCTCTGAGGCTCTGTGCAGTCTCACACGTAGGCTCTTCCACATGCCTGGAATTCTCTGTGTGGACATTTTTGTCCCTTCCCAAAATATGTTTCTCCCATGAAGCACGTCACGAACGTCTTGCCAAAACACCCTCCCCGTTTCACTTCCCATCTGCTGCATCTTCTTCCCCACTGGGACATAAGCACCTAATTTTAGATAAATCCTAGCAAACTCCAGGCATTCAGCTGAAGCCTAAGTTTGAATCCTCACCATCAAATTGCCCTCCTGCTACAGACAAAGGGTAAAAAACATTCCTCTCTTTCTTTTTTCTTTCCCTCTTTCTTCTTTACCCTGGCTTCAGAGGGGATCTGCAGTGCTGGCCGTGCTTCCAGCTGGTTCTTTAGGAAAGATGAGATGAACACAAGCTCAACTGTTTTACTTTTCAACTTGTTTTTCCTGGTGTGCTTACATTTATACCTGACAGTAAACAGGAAAGCTTTTTATTAGCGTGCAAATAATACTGAAATCTGTAATACTTTTTAAAATTATGATTATTGCTGTCAGAGCTTTGATTTCAGAGAGATGTCATGTGTTTTCAATAAAGTTTTGTACAACTTGTATGTGAGATAAATTGCATATTAAATAAAAAATAATCCAATAACTCTACTTCTGTGTAGAGATTGATATCCTGAAATATTCCAGGATGTTTTTTCCATTGGTCAATTTTCAGCTTATCTTTTATTTTTGTACAGCACCACAAAATTATTGTTGTTGTTCAAAGACAAACCCACTCTAAATATCTTTCTCTCAAGTCATCCAAACTGTCATGTTCTAAGAAAATAACAATACTGAGATGTCCCTTCTTCCTACATGGAGCTGTCATACAAAATTTCATTCTCTTCTCAGTTAAAAGAGTCTTTTCTCCTTTGGCTACTGTTGTAGGCAAATATCTGCAGTTAAGACTTTGGATAAATCACAGCATTAACTAGAATCCATTCAAGTGTTGACTGGTAGATGACAGAAACAAACTACTTCTACCTCAGTTCCCTCTGCCCCAAAAATGGCTACTTATATCAATTTCTATATGACCAATTCCAGTGCTTTTATCCCACATTTTATCCCACATTCTAGTGCTCCAGTCGTCCTAAGGTATGGGTTGGTTGGTGTTGGCAAACAGATGAAATCAAGTTAGTACTTCTTGGGTTGACAACTGTCATGGAACTGGAATTTATCCCTTTTTTTAGACTTGTTTGATGATTTGGAGTTTTTTTGTTTCTGTGTGGTTTTGTTTGGGGGGGGTTGTTTGGTTTGGGGTTTTTGTTGTTTTGTTTTGGGATTTCTTTTGGTTTTGGCTTTGGTTTTGGTTGTTTTGGTTTTTTTGTGAGGTTTTGTGTTTTGGTTTGTTGCATTTGTTAGTCAGTGTGCATATGGTTTTTTTTTCCCTACTTGCTACCAAA
Source organism: Ploceus nigricollis (assembly GCA_013399945.1). Classification (NCBI taxonomy): domain Eukaryota; kingdom Metazoa; phylum Chordata; class Aves; order Passeriformes; family Ploceidae; genus Ploceus; species Ploceus nigricollis. The sequence continues at coordinate 267,913 of VXBC01006759.1, read as the reverse complement.
ACCTACTAAAGCCCTCATCATGTCAAATACACTCTCTGCATGTGAGCAATGCTGCAGCTTAAAGGAAAATGTTTTAAAGCTGTCAAGAAACTGTTGTTTTCCAGATGGCTGATCAAATGGGGGGCAGAGACACACAGGGAATGGCTCCAAAGAGATGGATTAATAAGGGATGTTGTTCACTTGTGATGGAATGGGACAGAGACAAAGCAAAAGGAATAAAGCTGATACTGAGCACAAGGTAATCAGGACTTTTTAAAGCTCCCTGTTCCTCTTTTGAAAGCCTGACATTCATTCTAGATGTGCAAATGTCTTGATAGATTATTTAAGGGCTACTTGTGTAGAACACCAACTCAAATTGCTACCAGGTTCTGAAGCCATGGATTTAACAACAGAATATGAAAATTTCAGCTTGAACAGGGAGTTGCTGTGCTCGGAGTGAAAATTCATGAATTAAGGATTATTTTTTGCTCCTTTTCCTCCAGCTGTGCTCTGTAAAACCTCCCTAATGAAACCTTCAGTGGAAGATAGTTCACCCTGGTTTGATGCTTTGCAGAAAAAGACTTCAAAGTGCTGCATAAAGATAAGGAACTTGGTGCCAGATGCTCAGAAGCACCAGAGACCTCCATGGCCATGAAATCCCACTGAAGTCACTCCAAGATCAAGTATCACAAGGCTCCTGGGAAACCAGGGTGGTGTTAGATGGGTTGGATGACCTGAAGCATTAGCTGAAGCTGATGCCACAGGTTTTAGATTTTATATTTTTCAGATTCTGTGCTGCTGCTTTAGTGTGTGGGTCTGGGCTTCATATCAGGGGATGGTGAGCTCTCTGCACAGAGCAGGGAGACAAAACAATTCCTTCTCCAGCTGGGGACCAAGGACAAATGATCCAAATCTCAGGCCCAAGAGCACAAACAACGTGGGCTGGAGAGAGAAAAACAAGCAGGATGGGACTGCATGGGCTAAAGCTGGAACTGGACAATGAACTCCAAGGTGCAAATGGAGCAGAACTGATCAAAGGGAGAGCCCCCGTGAGCGGCCGTGCATTTTGGGACCATTTTGGTTCATCTTGGGTGCAGCCCTGGCTGGGCTCTTGTGCTGCCCAAGGTGGATCCATTGAGGAAATCTTTTAATAAATCCCTGCTTTATTCTTTAGCTCTGTCCAGCCTCTGTTCTAGGTCAGCCTTCACAAGGCATCATCCTGAGCACTGTAGCGTTCCAATCTGAGTTGTCATCACCTGTCCACTTCATACCTCTCTGGATGTGACACTCCCCTTCACAAATACACCAGGTGGGAATCCATGCTTGCATCTCTGTTGACATTTTGTCATATTATAGCTTTAAACATGAAAAAAAGGTTGGTCTCATGCTCACAGGCACTAAATTAATGGTGTTTGTCTGCTTTCTCCTCCATGGTCTTTCCAAACTTGTGCTGAGATAGAAAAATCAGCCATGGGGTGGTACAGGTGAGGGAGCAGAGCTCTGAGGTGTTTTAAGAGTTTCCAATAAGCATCCACAATTCCATGGCAGAAGCAGAGCTAAATCCCCTCAGGGATTCCCCTGAGTTAGTATTTTATAAATGAAAGATGCAAAGCCATGTGTCTTCCAGCTGATGTTTGCCTGCCTCCACTACCAAGCCTGGCAATGCAAGAGTGAATTGAGCTCAATGGGGAGCTTGATAATAATTTGGATTTCTGACTTATTAGCTGCATTATCCCTCCTATTGCTCCCCTTCACAGCTGTGACCTTCACACATCTCAGCCACACTTCTTGATAACCTCAGAGACACAATCTCAGCTGCAGGTTTTCTTCCCTCTCCTGAGATTAGAAACAGATTCAGTATAAAGTTTACTCTGACTTATGGCTGAGTTTTGAAAAGTCCTGGCTTGTTTTTTGGTGGTTTTTTTCACTTTATGCACACATGGATTTAACTTCAGTGCAGTTCTGGCTTGATCATTTGTGTCCTTTGACATCAGAAATTCTACGTGAAATACAGGAGGATGCAGAAATTAATAGTGAAAACAATGGTGCTGATTGAAGGATGAGAGAAAACTGACATGAGTTAAAGCAAGAAAGGTTCTCATTGGGTATAAAGAAAAATACTTGACCCATGAGGACAGTTAAAGAGTTAAAAAGGCTTCCCAGAGAGGCTGTGCAGAAAAAAACCCTGTAATTTATCTGTTTCACAGAACTGTTTTGAATGAAGTTGAATCTGGAAGTCTCATTACTCAAACTACAAAGACAATAAGAATATTTTAATCAAAATATTTGGATTGGACAAATCCTTTGCTACTTTTCTTGATTTGTTCTAAGACTTTAAAAAAATGAAGAGGACTTTAAACCTAAATGTTATGTTGCACTGAACTTAGAAGGGAAAGTTTTCTGTTTCAGGATGAGTTTTTTCATTTCCTTTCCTATTTGAAATGAGCAAAAATTGAGTAAAAAGTTATTTTTGTGCTTGAGATTTTGCAAAACTCTGTGCACACTAAAAAATACCTTTCTATTCCTGCCTTTAATTTTTTTTCCTTAATTTACACAAATCTCTTTGTAATCAGTAAATTACCCACTAAATCTCGGTAAGTCTCTTCCCTCCTTTAGTTATCCTGGTTTTCCTGTACCTTTCTTTTCCCATTATCTGGAGAAAGGAGAGGAAAATTCATCATCCCCCAGGGCTGAAGATTGGCATTGCCTTGGCAAGGAAAGGGAAGCAGGGGAGGATGGTTGTGTTGCTTTGGTCGTCTGTGCTTTCTCTCAGGGTGCTGCTCATGTTTGATTAGCCTGCTTAATGAAGAACATCTTGTTAAAATTAAAGATCTGTCGTATTTAGCATAATCTTGCCAATTGTTAATTAGTGTATTGACAGGAGGACGGGTTGGATTTTGCTTTCCAGCAGCATCTTCTCCCCTCCCCAGGCCTGTCCTGCCAAAATAAAGATCCTTGCAGTCACAACATGTTTGGGAGCCCATATGACACGTCTGTGAAGGCTGCCTTGGAGCACTGGTGCACAGGGAAGATACATAAGCTATTAGCAAAATCCAGTGTGAAACCTCAAAGCACAGGAGACCCAGGGCTGGGGAATCCTTTGTGTCACTAATTTATCATGTAGATACAGATTTCACATCCTTTAATGCTGTTTTCCCTGGTTTGGGCATGTTCTGCTGTTCATTCATGTTTTTGAACAGGAGCCCATTGGTATAAAAGCTGTGTTTATAATCTCTGTTTCAGGAGCAAATGTTTTGTTTGCCCTCTTTCTGCTGACTGAGGTGCTTAGAATCTGATCTTTAGCCTCCCCTAGGGCAGCTTTGGGATTTTTTTTGGGGTTTCACTCATTCATATCTCTTGCCTGGTGCTTTCCAGTTGAAGAGAGAGATGTGATTAGAAACAGCTTTGCCGTAAATTGCTGAGAGCTCTGCACAGCATCACTGTCAGTTTGATATAGGATACAGGGGAGGTCCCAGAGGGTGTTGGAACCCTTTATGTCCTTTCAACATCAGGATTTCTGTTCTGCATTCAGAGAACCCAGTGGAGCTCCCAGAACACCTCAGGACCAGGGGGAAGGAAAGTTTCCAGCTACCCCTAATCCCACACTGGTCTGCTGCTGCCTCTAGTCCAACTCATCCATTAAACCCTGGATCATGAGAAAACTACTTCTGTGGTGAAAGGACAGAAGAAGTATTTATTGATTGATTGATTGATTGATTGATTGATTTATTGTACTTTCAGGGGAAATTTTAGTGGGAGTTTGTTTTTAATTTTGGTGTAGCAAGAGGCTGGTAATGGAGCTGGTACCAATGGGACCATCCCTCATGATTCCCTCCTCCTCATGGATCCTCATGATCCATGATTCACACATCTGGGAGAAAGGCAAATAATGGGGATGTGGAGAACCTTTTGATGGCAATTGGCAGGTGAGGTTAGGTCAGGGTTGCTGTCACTTTATGTAAATCAGGGGCAATGCTTTGCATTTGTCTTTGGGGACAGCTGCCTCATTCCCTTGACTGTGAAAGGTGCTCAGGCCTTTAATGCAAACACCCAACTGCCTGAAATTAAATAGTTTATTAGGTCCTCTATCACCTACCTCCCATTGTAGGGTTTATAATGGCCCAGCCTGATCTTAAATTTCTCTGCAAAAATTAATTTTTTTGCTCTTAAATCAGTTTGCAAGTCACTTTATGAATAAGAGCATTAAAAAGGATTGAAAAGAAAGAATCCTGAAGCAAGCTGTATTTCTTTTTCTTAGCCCTAAGATACCATGGGCACAACATTTGTCAGTTCTACCCATGTCAAATTAAGCCCTGGCTCATTAATTTCTGCCCAACAGTTGGTGTCCTAATGGCTCAATGATTGACATGTTGGAGCTATTATCTTCCATTCAGTTTGGTCAGCCTCAGGCAGGAGCCTGTAGTCATCTCCTCAGTGTTTGTGACAGCTTTTCTGGGTCAGAGTGTGCTCTCCAATGTGACATAGGAAAACCAAGTCTTCATTCACAGGACAGATGCTTAAAAGGAATTTTACTAAAGCAGCATGTGGAGAAAAAATAAAATTTTAAAAAAAGGATAAAAGGACATAGTGAAACTTCAAGCAAAAAAAAGTTTATCTTCTGAAGATATGGGACCATGGAGGACAGGAATCAATAGTAGCTGACATCTGGAAATCCCAACTGTAGAAGATTTCAGGGTTATTTTCTGTGGGAGCTGCAGGACTGGATAACAGGCAGATAAATAGTGCAGGTTATTTAGAAAGCAGTTCCCTTCTGAGTGGTTCAAGATGTGATAAAGGGGTCATGACTTTTACAGAAGAGTGATTTCACACAGCAATGCTCAAGATATCTTGGACCCTAAGAACTGGTTCCATCTGGGGGCAAATTGCTCTGTCATAGAATCCTAAAATGCTTTGGGTTGGGAGAGACTTTAAAGACCATCCAGTTCCAACCCCCAGCCCTGGGCAGAGACACCTTCCACTACCCCAGGTTGCTGCAAGCCTCGTCCAACCTGGCCTTGATTCTCCTTCTTTCCTCTCTTTTCCAAATCCACATCTCCTAAGCAGAGATGTGAGTGTCTGGTTCTTCTCATCAAAGTCAAGGTGAGCTCCCCATCTTCCACACCCTTAGTGCCCCAGAAGAATTTTTTTACTATAAAATGTTCAGGAAATATAAATCAAGTTCAAGACTGCTCCTAGTGCAAAACTGTCCCCATGTGGCAACATGACTTTTGGGTTGCCAAGAAAGCTGAGTACCACAGGTGAATTCACTGTGATTTCTCATGAATGAAATGAGGGAGATATTTATGTCCTTCATGCTGCTTTCATTTCAAAAAAGGAAAGCAAAAATTACAGCAGGAATGTTATCCCTGTGTGAAAACATCTTAAAAACTTCAGAGTGAGCAAGAGAAAATAAGCTGGCAGTAATGTCTATGAGAAATAAAACCAATCATTGAACTAAACTGAGAAATCGACCTCCTGGATAGCTAAATTATTTCCTTTGAAGGCTTTTTGGTATAATTCTGCAGTAAAAATGCAATTCACTGTGAGTTTTAATAGGAGGATTTAAACCAAGAAAACCCAACCAGCCAAACCAATTTGAGAAAAGCTCTCGTTCTGTGCACTGTGCAGGGCTCGGCACAGAGCCAGCAAACATGTGCGTGATGTGCCCTCTGTTCCCTCAAAAATTAGCTTTGGACAGGAGCTGTTAAGCACTGTGGCCTGATCCATGATTGCATCCAAAAATATCCCAACATCTGGTTCTTACAATCTTGCTTTTTAACTCTATTGATGTGTGGACATTTCTGGCTCTCCGAGCAGCGATAAAAACAAGGCGGGAGAGTTCAGTCCCTCTTCCGCTCCTGGTTTCAAGCAAAACAAAAGTTTTGGCTCCAAGTTCATGCAAGTTTTATTGGTGAGCTCAACTGAGAGCTTTGACTTGCTTCATCACCTCTCCCTCCTGCTCTGTCCCTGTGCTGGAGCTGTGCAGTTCTTGTGGAGAGACAGGGGGGAACAAGGAAAGGCAGATAAGGTCGAGGCAATCTGGCTTTGGCTGGAGGAGAAAAACAGGTGATGGGAGTGGGGCAGTTCTCAGAGGGCCCCATTCAGTGCTGAAAAACTGCCCTCAGTTCATAGAAACCAAGAATCACAGGACCACAGAACCACTGAGGTGGGAAAAGACCGTGAAGATCATTGAGTTCAACCATTAACCAGCACCACCACGTTCACTGCTAAACTCTCCTCCCCCACGCCACATCCACACAATTCTTCGAGCACTTCCAGGGATGCTGATTGCACCACTTCCCTGGACATCCTGTGCCCATGCTTGACAACTCTTTCCAAGAAGAAATTTTCCCTAATATCCAAACTAAACCTCCCCTGGTGCAACTTGAGGTAATTTCCTCTCCTACTGTCCCTGTTCCCTGTAAGCAGAGCCTGACCCCACAGGTGCCCCCTCCTGCCAGGGAGTTGTGCAGAGCCAGAAGGTCCCCCCTGAGCCTCCTTTTCTCCAGGCTGAGCCCCTTTCCAGCTCCCTCAGCCTCTCCTGGTGCTCCAGACCCTTCCTCAGCTCTGTTCCCATCTCTGGACACGCTCCAGCCCCTCAAAGTCCTTTTCATGAGAGGAAACTGATCACAGTGTATGGCAAATCCCGCTGGGGAAAGCCGGTGTCCACAAAGGAGACAGAGGAGTCCTGCAGCTTTATTCGGGTAAAGGGAGAGAGGCCCCTGGGCACATCCCCGCGGGGTTTTCTCTCTCAGGTTTCGGAGGGCGCAGCTCCTTTTATCCCAAACTCCCGGCCGCTCGTTGCCCTCCTCCTTCCCCCTCTGGCCGAGGTGCCAGGAAGGTGCAGCCTTCCCGAACCACCTGCCTCATATCCCCCCTTGAACACGTTATTTACCCCCAGAGTGCAGAAACTCAGGCTTGTGCGGCCCCATTTGGCTGTTTCAGGAGTCAAACTGGCCGGGTTCTGTAACAAACCTTCAGCTGAAGTTGGTAGAGATATTAATCCCATCCCCTCACCCATGGAATTGTTTGTAAAGACATCAGCACACATCTTCCCTACCAACAGGATTCAAGGTGCAACCTCAAAAGTGCTGTTTTCAGGGGAACAATCCCTTCCCAACTCCTTGTTCTTGCTTACAATGCAGACGGATGGCAAAATGCCTCATGCAGATACACGGGGTGTCTGGGAGGAAAGGAAGAGAGGATTTTAAATCTGTTGGTAATACATGATATTTGCTCTGGGTTTGTTTCTTTAGGTAGCTTGGTTTTATCCTCTAATGAGGAAAAAATAATCTTTTCCATGCTGTTAGAATTCTGCCCTCAGAACTTGAACTTTCTTATTTTTGTCAAGCTGATGTGCTTCATTTTGGGTTTGGGTTTGTTTTTTGTTTTCTTTTTGCTATTGCTTCCATTTCAAGATGTATTCATTGCTACAGTGGGTGGAGGTCAAACTATGCCTGTAATTTTTGTGTGAGTCTGTGTTCTCTTCCTCCATGTTATTTATCATTCCCTACAACTCCCTTAAAGGAGGTTGTAGCCAGGTGGGGGTTGGTCTCTTCTCCCAGTGATAAAACCAGAGAAAATGAAAAATTTCTCACCAAAAGAGGAGTCAAGCACTGGCACTGCCCAGGGAGGTGGTGGAGTCACCATCCCTGGAGGGATTTAAGAGATGTGGCACTTGGGGACAGGGTTTAGTGGTGACCTTGTCAGTTCTGGGTTAATGGTTGGATTGATTATCTTAGTGGACTTTTCCAACTCGAATAATTCTTTCATTCTGTGATTTTTAAATTAGGCCTTTGGCATATAATAAAAGCTTTGTTTGTTATTATAAAAGAAGTGGATCTGGGAGTTGGAGGTTTTTAATTGTGGCCTTTAATCTGGCAGTGTTGGAAGAGGAGTGGGAAAATGAGACCTTAGAATGAAATTAGGAAGGAAAGAGTTCTTGATTGAATGTTAGGACATCTGAAAATCATGCTTTGTCATCTCATAACCTGTGCAGCCTCTGATGTGCTTAAGGAATGAATTAATCACCTGACAGGTTTGTACTTCATTTTCCTTCATCATCTGACAGGTCCTTTCATTTTCAACACTTACTTTGTTTACTGATATCATTGACCTCTGTAAAAAATATTATATGTAAAACTAGGGGTGAGAGGTATGAAGAAGAAAAAAGAAGGGGTGCAGGGAAGCCTTTCTGTCATTGTTCTGAGCTTTATGCTTCAAATTGCTTCTGCAAGCCATTAGTCATTGCAAAGAGTATTTACTACATATAGTAAGGTGTTTGCATGTAGTCTGTCAAAAAAAAAAAAAAAAACAGCTTCTACCTGTGGATTTATATGTTTGCTCATATTATTCATGTAATTAATGTTATTATACTGGGAAATCACTTGTTGACCTTGGGCACTCTCTGCAGAGCTGGGTAAAAAGGTGTAAATTACAAAGGAGCTGGATGAAAAGGTATAAAGGAGCTGTGCACTATTTACTCTGATATCTTCCCAGGGATTTTTCTGTGAAAAGGGTAAAAGTTTTGTCCGAGGTCTCTCCTTCCCCTGGACACAAAGCAAGTGGAAATTTTCTGTGTGGAAATTTGTGTGTCTTGCATCAGATTTTCCGAGGGCATATAGAGTGTGGGGAAAAGTCATCAGCTGAGTTTTGTTATAGATGAATAATATTTAGAGCAAGGAAGAAAGAACAGACCACTGAGGCTGGTTCCTTGCACAAGCTTGCCATAAAAAATTGTTTATTTTGGCTGCAGCTCTATTGTCCAGCTCTAGTTAACAAATTCCAGGCTGGGAGTTGATATTTAATGCTCTAAAGGGCATGTGATTCCTAAGAGGAGGGTCTGACAAACACCTGCTTGCAGCCTAAGTTGCAGACTTGTTAAGGCCATGTAGCTTTCCCTTTCTCTAAAATATCTGCCCTGCATTTTTATAAATGGATCACAGGCTGTAGATGAAAAGCACCAATTGCCCAAAGAAAAACATGACACAGCTCATTTGCTGAAACCAAGTGAGGAGGTTCCTGGTATTTAAGGTCCCATCCAAATTGCTCTAAGTGCAGGATGCAGTCTCAGCCATTCCCTGGGCCTTGCACAAACTCTGTAAATACCAAATCTCACTGATACTTGTGACTGACATGCTGGGAGCTGATGGAGGCTTTTTTGTTGTTGTTGCAGCTTAGCAACAAGCAATGACTGGCAAATTTTGCTGCTCTTCAAAATCAATGCCACTTTTCTGGATCATTTCCTCATCTTCACTATCATCTGTCAGGACAGTAAATTGACAATGTGTTCCCAGGGACAGTGTGGGGTCTGCTGCAAGCCTTGATAGTTAGAGGATGAATTTAACCTTTTCAAAGTCAAACATGGTATGGGTTTGGATCCCACATGAGCATTAACTTGCTTTTGACACTGTTAATCTGGACGTGTTTTCTACTCCATTAAGCTTTTCCTTTATATTCAAAATATCACTGTGAGGACATGCACTGCTTGACTCATTCACCAGTAATCCATGTTTGGTGTTGTTGCTATTGATTATTGTAATAAAAACAGGCTCTGTCCTTGGGAAGTGTGTGTGATGATAAAAAGCAGACAGAGGAGGGACATTGGTGAGTGGGTGAGCACAGAGAAAATGAGGAAAATAACTGGTTGTCATTGCAGGTGGGATATGGCTGGCAGTAGCCACATGGGGTGACCATTGTTGGGGATTTTAGTGGGAACTGGAAAGAACCATGTCTACAGGTTTGTGAGCAACTTTAGAAGAGACAGAATTGTCAGTGCACTTGTTTGGAACCACCCCAGGCACTGTGCACTCAGGACTCCATTGGAAGATAACTTTAAAACCCCTGTTTTTAGTTACAGGTGTCAGCTGATACTCAATCATTCAACACATTCATTAAGAGTAATCAGGGAACAATGCTTGATTAGGACCACCTTCCTACAGAGGGGTCAGGTGCAAGGCAAAACCAGGAGGTTGTGCCTAGAGTGGAGAGAAAAATCACATCAAGGTTCTACAGCTGAAGTCCTTTGCTTTTGTTTAGATGACGTTGAGATATGAGTTCAGATTTTAAAATTCTTTTTCAGACATCTTGTTCCTGCCTATCTCTATACCAAACTTCCCACTTAAACTACATTTAGCTGCTCTGCTGTGCTTATTTCTTGATACTGGAGGAGACAAGTGATTGATATTTGATGGAATGAGAAGGATCATGCAAAAATATGAGAAGATGGTATCAGTTTGGATATTGTAGTTGGCCAGCCAAAAAGGAAAGTGATGTCTCTGATCACTGTGAGGAAAGGTTTGGCTCAGCCAGGGAGGAGGTTTTTGGTGCTACTGAGAGAGAAAGGCTCTTCCAGAAAACTTTCCCAGAACCATCTTTGCTAAAAATTTGCTGTCTAGGCTGGAGGCTCCAACATTTGGGTAATGTGACTTTCTTCTGATAGACACAGGTGAGTTCAGCCAGTACAGAACTTAACTCGTGCTCCCATCATTGCAATGAGACTCTCTGCGTGCTCTCAGACATTTCAAAAGGCACATGTAAATTTTTCTTTTTGCAGACACAGTTGTAAGGCAGCTGGGAAGAAAATCTGTCTTTCTAGAGTGTCTAGATTGTAAAATCAGAGAATGGTTTGGGTTGAAACGTACCTTAAGGATCATCCAGTGCCACCCCTGCCATCTTCCACTATCCCAGTTTGCTCCAATCCCTGTCCAACCTGGCCTTGGACACTTCCAGGGATCCTGGGGCAGCCACAGCTTCTCTGGGCACCCAGGGTCTCCCCATCCTCACAGGGAGGAATTTCATCATATTGAATCTAATATCCTCCTTCAGACTGGATATTAAATGTCGACCATCTGAGCCCCACAGCATGGGATGTTGGCCTTCTTTGATAGAGATGCTGTGGTCTGTGAGGTCACCACTGGACATTCCAGTATTCCATGCTACTGGGAAACTCACAATTTGGTTCTCTTGGTTCTTGAATACCTCAAGGATCTGATGACAAATTCATCCATCCCAAGAAAAAAAATAGGGACATATATATATAAAAAACTGTTGATAAGGCTCTGCTACCACTCTCAAGGTAATTCCTCAAGGAAAACTTGCAGGGACCTTCTTAGCTCTTGGAATTTCAGTTGATAATCCTTAGTCTACTCCTCCTTTTTAATGGATAAAGCATATTTCATAAATGCAGCTTTATGAATGAAATGTGTCATTTAATGAATACAAGCAGTCAGACTTTGTGCTTCTGACAGTGGAAGATATTTCAGAAATTAAAGTTCTTGCAGCACTGAGCTCCAAGGACAAAAAAGGACCCCACAGTTCAGTAACTGAAAAGCAGCAGCTTTGCAAAATTGCTTGAGAAAATTCCAGCCTTCACTTGGAAGGTGTGCTGACTTCCTTGGACTGAGGTGCACAACAATTATAAAACAGGAATTTTCATCTTATACCAAGTTTCCCATCAGAGAATAAAATAGTGACCATACTGTTGCCGTTTGCTTTCTTTTTTTGCTTGATATGGTAACTGTGAATGAGGAAGACCAACGTCCTCTCTGTGTTTTCAGACTTTTTACCTTGTCTCTGGCAGCAGAAAGTTGTTGCTGTGAGTTGCTTTTCTGCTGCCAAGTTGGTCATGATGATCTTGTATCCTGTGGATCTGAATTGTCTTGTGGAAAACAGTTACACTTTGAAAAGCAGCAGATTTTAGCTGCCTAAAATTTAAGCAGACATCATTTACAGATCAGAAGTGCACTCTGAAAGTGACTCTCCCAATTCTCCATGGTTCCCATGCTGTCTTGTCACATCACAAAGCCATGTCAGAATAAATCAGCTGGATTTCTTTTGGGTGCAAATTAACTGGAAGATGCACTTCTGGCAAACATGTAAAATGCCAGTGGACAGTAGGATAGGATAATTCAAAATAAAACCTTCTGAAAAGCACATAGTGTGAACACTGACTCTTCAACACTAATTATTTTGCTCAACAGAGTTTCTCTCTCCAGAGCTGCAGGACTTGTTAAAGTAGACAAGGGCTGGAGAGAAAACATGTCAAGAGAAATGCTGGCAATTACAGTGGAAACAGAGCAGTAAATTGAAGTGCAGTGCTTATAAAAGAACACCTGACTTAAAAACTTTCCAGCTCTACAAGAAGTGGCTGTGTGATTGACCTCTGCTGTAATCAGCAGATCCGATTACGAATTTTTCACTGGATTTCTCAAGTTGTCTTTGAAGACTTGGGCAAGATTATTCTTCTGCTGAACTGAATCCCTGTCACCAGTCCAGAGGGGGAGAAAAAAAAAAAAGACAATTACTTAGAGCTTTCACTGAAGATGAAAGGACTTAGAAGTATCTCTGTTATTCTGCTTTCAAAGGGAGCATTTCAGAAGAGCTGGGCTGATTTCTGGCTCTCAGTTTCACAGGGAAGTGAGGACATCCCAGCACAGAACAGGGAGTGCCTGGCTTGGAGGTCATGAGTTACTTCTGAGTAAACTGAGTAAATTCAACAAATTACACAGCTGCCACTTCTTACACTTTTTGCACTTTACTCTGTCCAAGTCACCCTCGTGCTTATTGTGGCATCTGACAGCACAAGCCCACTGCCAGCCTCCAAGGGAAAAAAAACCCCAGAAATTCCAGTTCTTTGAGCACGTGGCCTTTGGGAGGCACAAGGGCTGAGTACCACTCGTGGGTGGTGATACTTCAACCAGCCCAAGCACTTGCCCTTTGTGTTGAGAAGCAGGAGAAGCTTTGCTCAGCTTGTTCAGCTGCTCAAGCACCTTTCAGAAGTTCTCAGGTGCCACGTGGTTTGTGAATATGTGGGGGTGCCTTTCACAGCCTGGAAACACCACTGAGGACAAAGGTAGAAAGCCTTGGCACGCCCAAGTGTAAGAGCTTCTTCCCAGGAAATTCCACAGCTCTTAACAGCCTGGAAAAGTAACCCTGTGCTGTGGCTCATCTCACTGAGAAAACAAGTATTGATTAGACACGGCCTTCCTAATTAATTTGTTTCTTAACAGAGTCGCTTAGATGGCTTAAATGATCTTTTTCATCTTTAAAATCACTTGTATAATTGATAAAAATCATGAGGCTGTATTTTTAATATGATTTTTGCTCAAATTTCTTTTATTTCCGTGAAAATTGGGGAAATTGCTCTGAGACCCAGGGCTGCAGGACAGAGTGTCACTAATTCATTTTGTAAGAAAGTCACTTTCAATTAAATAGTGAGTCTTCAGCAACTTTGTGTTTGCAGCTTATTTCCCTCAAGCCCTATCCATGGTGCTGTTAATCTTTTTATGGCATTACTGATGTCTGCAAGTCAAAATGTACTTTTGAACAGCAAAAATCCTGATCCAGCTGCATTTATCACTTCAGTTCCCAGCTAAGAACAAAGAGAGAAGTCTGTTTTAAAAAAAAAGAATTGAAATGTTTTGATTTTGCCAGTTTGATTATTAAAATGAGAGGGAAAAAATGTCATGAAATATTGAGATCTGGTAGAACTTAGAATTGTGTTTAGAATTTGACTGGGAATGTGCAGCTCCAAAATTCTGATACTTGGCTGCACTGCCATGGCCTCTGTGCTGGGGGACACCTGATAAATCCCAGTCAGTGCTGAGTAGATATCTGAGATGTGTCCTGTGCTTTACACTGCCTTAATTACTCAAATTGTGCCTTTATTTCATTTAACTTGTCAGTTTAAAAAAACTACTTAATTTGATTTTGCAAACACTACTTTATCAGAGGAGGGAGGAGAAGAATGGGGAAGGAATACAATAATATTTGCATCTAAACCTATTCCCAAAAAACAAAACAAAAAATCCCTTCATTTTTCTGCAAATAAATGAGAATTTGGCCCTTTTTTTTTCTGGTGAGGAGATATTATTACAGCTCTAGATTTCAAGACATCAGTCTTAGGGTATATTGGGTTTCTTGATGCAAATCTCCCTGTGAATACTTTTGTCAGCATTTTCAAAGCTTTTCCTCTCCACTTTAGAGATCCAGATTGCAAATGTAGTTGGATTTTCAATTTGAGCACCCATTAGCTATTGGTCATCTCATTCTTTTATCCTCAAAATGTTGCAGTGGATTCCACAAGTTCCACAATTAATCCATAATTAAAATCTTACTGATTAAATGCACAGTAAAAGTGAGGTTTTACTGTCAGTTTTCTCCATTTTCAGTTTGGATAAGTAGGAACCATGTCCTGAGTCGAGGTGGACTTGTCTAATTACACATAAATTCCTAATTTGTTCTTAATTGGTTACTTTTTTTTTCCTTTTGATACAGTTTTAACTCTCTGGCTGCCGGAGCTAATTTACCTGTCTAAATCCATTTTTTTTCTTGTCTGTAGGATTCTTTTTCTCCCCAGGCCAGGATCTTGTAAATCACCATTCCTTGCCTGGGATTTACTGTGCTGAGATGAGCTCCTGCTAAGGACAGTCAGGATCTTCAAACACAGGTTGAGATCAAAGCGTGGCAAAGCCTCTCCCTTCCAGCCATTCCCAAATCCTCTCTGATGAGTTTGGCTGCCCAAGAAGAACAAAATCCTTCAGATGCTGTCCCTGAGCTCTGTGGAAGGGCATGAAGGACAGGAGCTCTCCTCCAGAACCACTGGAGCAATAATCCCAAGGGAATCTGGTGCTTGTGTGTTCTTCCTCCACAGAAATCCAGGTCAAACTCATAACAAATAATACCCAGCCTGAAAGTTTTGGGTTTAACATGAGGGTTGGCTTCTTTGAAAAAGATCTGAAGAGCTGCTTTGAGGGCTCTGATAACACCTCAAACAAATCACACTGAGCTGCAGAATGTGGGGAAGATCCTGACAAGGAGGATATTGGAGAGAGGTGGGACCTGAGCTTCAGGCAGGACTTGAACGAGCCCCTGGCTTTGTTTCCAATAACAGCTGGTTCAGAATGAGCTTTCATTCCAGCTAGAAAGAAAGACTTCACATTTTCCCACTTCCAGTTTCCATACTTCAATGATTTCCTCGTGTGTGTGTGTGTGTGTATACACATGAAATTAGAAATGTGTATGAAATTATATATATACACGTGAAATATTATATTAATTATATTATATTAGTTATATTTATTAATATATGAAAACAAACACATTGTTTTGTTTATATATAAATAATGTATTTTATATATTTATATATTTGTTTGTTTACAAATAAACAAAGGTGTTTTATTTACCACTATCTTTTCAGTAGACTTTCAGTAGCCTTGAGGCTTCTGTTTCCAAATCAGAAGCAGATGTAGATCTTGATCTTTCCTATACAACTCATTAAAGCAGATTTGGGAACTAAAAAACCCCAAACGCACAATTTTTGAAACACAGTCCCCAGTTATCTGAGTTTTTGTTGGTTTTTTTTTCATCCAGACATTATAATAGTGAAATTGGTGTCTTGAGTCTGAAATATTTCATGACAGATACTGTGAGACAAGTCTTAAATACGTTAAAAATGCTTCCCCCAAGCTCCAGTAATTTAAATTTTTTTATTAGCAATTTTCAACCTGTTCTAAGTAAAGTGAGAACCTGTAGCAGTGTGTGTTTGGTGCATGTGGGACAGGCTGAAGCATCTCTCCTCTCCACCAGTAAAGCATTTTGCACTCAGGTTTCCATCCTTCCTGCGTGAATGTGTTTGTGAAAAGCCATTTCTTTGTGCTTTTTGCATTGTCTCGAGCACTCTGGAGCTGCCTGAGCATATGGTGATCCAGTGTTCCTCAGGCTGCCATGAAAACATCCCTTATCCCAAGGGAAAAGCTGCTCTTGCAAGGGTGACAGGGTTCAGTGTAACCTTTAATGCACATTTCAGGCCCAAGGGTTTTCCTGCTGCTTCTTTGAGGCCACACTGGGCTGATTCTGCAGCCATTCCCCAAGCCCTGAAGGGCTCTGCTGAGCATTGTGTCTGCTGGGGATTTGTGCATGAGCAGAATTATCTTTCTGATTCCTTAAATGGCTGTAGGAGCAGATGCAGCATTTGAGGTGTAATAGCAAATGTGGCTGATGTGAGCTCCTCTGATCTGCTCTGACAGCATGAAAAGGATGCTGACAGCCTGGATGTTATCTTGCATTTCCTGTGCTGGGGTAAACCAGCAGGTTTATAGCATCAGAGCAATCAAAAATTTTCAAATATATATTGAAAACTTATATTTTCAAGAAAATTAATTGTCAAGAAGTTGAGAGAGTTTAGTGATTGGGTTTGTTTTTTGTTTGCTTCTTTTTAATTGAAATGGAGGAGGTGAAAGATACTCAGGTAAAAGTGTCTGTATTTGCTATCATTATTAACTTGTTGCAGTAAGGTAGAAAAAATCATAAAGAAAAGCTTCATAAAATCAGGCCTGCTCTCCTGGAATGAGTGGCTGGCCTTGTCAAAGCTGGCACTTTGTGAGTTCCTATATGAAAGCAATCCTGGTGTAAGCAGCTCATTAACATAACAATCTATTCCTGAGTAAAAAGCAACTTGCACCTGTATAAACTGTTTTTACAGTTAGATAGAGAAATAAAAACTCTTTCTTACAAACCACTGTTCCTGCACATAGACCCCAAGAGTTTGAGTGACCAATGAATACAGAATAACAACTTGTTACTAACCAATAAGTAATTGGCAAGAAAACTACTGACCAATTGGAGTCCCCCACGAGGTCTGTAAAACTGAATAAAAAGGAGTTATGTGAATAAAGAATTGGCTTTTTCCACCATGAAGAAAATGGAGTCCTGTGTGATTTACTCCCATATCAGCTTTGGAAAGCTGTGCAGTGAATATTCTCTTTCCAGGTAGTATAAGGACTGTGTGTATGGGCACAGAAACACTAAGAATCAGCTTGTGCTCAACCTCAACCATAAACTTAGTTCAGATGGAGCAAATCTTTTTTTTTTTTTAAATAATATTTCTCTTGTCCTGTGATCTCTTCTGCCCTTTGTTTCCTGCAATGGCTTGGAGACAACAGGTAAATCTAACCAAATACCCAACACTGCACTGCTCTGTGTCTTTCTACTCTTCCAGAAAAATGGATGTAAACAAGTTGCAGCCCCTAGAGAAGAGTTTGTAAAGGAAGGTTTGTGCAGGCTGTATTTCACGGGAGAGGAAACATCCCTTGCTTTCCAAGACTCACCTTTTGTACCCTGAAACTGGGAGAAAGGCTGCCTCTGTGTGGCATGATGGAGTTAGCAAAGTTCAGGGTTGAGAGTGGGCTGCTGGTGTCAGGATCTTGGGTATTTTCACTGCCATGCAGGAACCCTTAATTCCAAGTATATCTTGGACACAGAGCTTTGGGAAGAAAGGTTCCCTTCTGCTCAAATTTAGGAGGATTTTGGAAGTCAATGGAGAAAAGACCCTTTAATTTCTGAACAGGGATACAAACAAGGACCTTGGGTCATGGATCACTTCTGAAACCAACATTCAAATTCTCTTGTTTGGGTGAGGGGCTATTCCAGTATTAAAAACTGACTTCTGGACATTAGTGTGAACTTTCAGTCATGGTGTGGGTGAAAGAAGTGGCCCAGATTAGGCTCAAAGCGGCTGGGACATGAACAGTGGATGTGAGAGATGGCAGATTGCTCGTATCTGGCCAAATAATTTTTCCTTATGCTGAGAATTCTTTGTTTTACCTGCCCACTCTGCTGACCTTGTGAATGAGCAGAGACAAGATAATATTATTAAATCTTAGTCAATCTGAGAAAATGTTCTCCTGAGCACTGGAAAAAAAAGTCACCAAGTGCAGTGTGAGTATTTTACAATGTCTGTCTTCCTAATGTCTCTTTTTCCCTAAAAGATAATTGAAAAAAACTTGACTTGAAAATTATAATGAAAATGTGCTGGGAACATCCTCAGTCCTAGACATGGGAGCTTTGTGATTGCTCTTTTCCCTGAATATGACTGAAATTTGTCACTTAGGAATATTTGAGGCATCCAGTGGATGTGAGGGAAAGGAAAGAGAGATCCTGAATTCGTTTTTGGGGTTTCTTTAGAGCAGGGCTGAGGAAATCTTCAGCTGATGTGACAAAAACTGCACAATGCACAGCTCTCCTTTCCATTGCCTGTGACCTCATCAGAGCAAACATCACTTCCTTGACCTGCTTTTCTCATAGTGGAACAGGGCAGTAACAGCTGACTTGGAATTCTGGGAATTTTAGGAACAGAGCTGTAAAAATTCCTGGTCATTCTTGTCATGATGGTGCAAATCAGCCAATGTATCTTGAAATAAGTGACCAGTTTCTGTCCAGGGCATCAGAGACCATGAGTGATGCTGCTTGTTAAGGTTTCAATATTCTACTGCCTACAGTGGCAAACTTACACTTCTGAATGGTTGTAGTTTCCCTTCCATGTTCTTGCAAGATGATTCTCATCTGCCTGCAGCAATAGCTTCAAAATTTGTTTCAAGTTTACACTAAAATATCTCTGCATTTGATCCCCCTCAACACTCTCCAGCCCATGCTGGGATGAATATAAATTTGATTTATATTAAAAACCAATATATAAATGATGCCCTTGTGTTCTCACCACTATTCCTTGCCTTTTCCTTCTGGTGGGAAAAAAGATTCCAGTTTTGGAGATGTGACACCTCTATGGATGAATACTCAAACCAAAATGCAATATGACAACAGAGATTTAATTTTGTTTACAGAAACAATATAGCTTCCATCTAATTGTTCATTTCTGAAGAGGATCATAAACTTTCTGCTTTAAAATACCCAAACCTGTATGCTTGTATTCAGTTTATTAGTATTACATTGCTGAGGTTTCATTAAAACAATTAAAAGACAATCAAAATTCCTCTAAATTGTGAAATACACAAGAACTGCTTGAGGTAGGTGCTACTACAGCTTTCCAAAGACTTGATACCCAGTGATTGTTGTGTTGTCAGCCAGTCTGGGCTCACACCTCAGCCTGGGCAGAGTTCATGAAAGGGAAACACCAAGGGTAGGATGAGCTGCAGGCCTAACAAGGAAATGGAATCAGAGGGACAATCTGGGGAAATCTGAGCTCACAAAAGGATGAGGAGCTGGACGACAACACCTGAAACATCAGGTTTTGTAGAGGTTGGAAATGCCATGGGCAGCCTTCACAAGCCTGTTTATTTTATCATCTCAGAATGTGTCACCCACTTCTCACAGCCACTGTTTATGGAAAATAAAATCCTTGACTCCACTCTCCTCCAGCACAATACAGGCCTTGCAACCCACCCAAACTGCAAACACATCTAACCCCTAATTAACCCTCTCTGAATTAATAACTCTCCTTGTTCATCTTTTTTTTTCTGGAGATGGAACATCCCCTACATGTTTAGGAGCAATGCTTTCAGGCAGGCATGGCACAAAGGCAGCACTGCCATTGGTGCCTCAGGTTTTAGCTTTTATATTTTCAGATTCTGTGCTGCTTTAGTGTGTGGGTCTGAGCTTCATATCAGGGGATGGTGAGCTCTGTGCACAGAGCAGGGAGACAAAACAATTCCTTCTCCAGCTGGGCACCAAGGACAAATGATTCAAATCTCAGGCCCAGGAGCACAAACAACGTGGGCTGGAGAGAGAAAAACAAGCAGGATGGGAGTGCATGGGCTAAAGCTGGAACTGGACAATGAACTCCAAGGTGCAAATGGAGCAGAACTGATCAAAGGGAGAGCCCCCGTGAGCGGCCGTGCATTTTGGGATCATTTTGGTTCACCTTGGGTGCAGCCCTGGCTGGGCTCTTGTGCTGCCCAAGGTGGATCCATGGAGGCCTTTGAATAAATCCCTGCTTTATTCTTTAGCTCTGTCCAGCCTCTGTTCTAGGTCAGCCTTCTCAAGGCATCACCACTGGAATGGACACTGGCTTGTGTTGATTTCCTGATTAATCCCTTTTCCTTTGTGCCTGGGACTGATGGAATGGCCAGAGATTCATGGCTGAGACAGTCCCAGGCAGCCACAGGGATCACTGCTGCTCATTTTGTGTTAATCTCAGGAATTTCCCTCAGTGAGCATGAAAACTCAAGGATCTTTATGGAAAAAATCCCAAAACATTTACATCTTGTATTTAACACTGAAGCCAATCTTTCTCCCAACATGGCATTCACAGAGATCCCCTTTCTTTTCACACAAGTAAATTTTTTTGTGCCCAAAGGGATGTAATGAATTAAACCTGGAGCTTTTACAGATGTGAAAACATCATATCCTCTGTGTGTATACACATTAACAAAATAGTATGAAATCAGTCCCTACCTTCTTCCCATATTATTTTGAGTTTTCAGGGAAAAAAACCTCACTGATCTATGGTAATAAGTCTTCTGTGTATCCCCCTAACCTGCAATTGCTTTTGCTAAAACTTTTAATGTTAAAAACCAGATTTATATGCAGTAAATTTTTTGGTGCCCCTCTTCCATGAGCTTTGCTTTTGTCATCATTGTTTTCTCTCCAAAGCAAAGAACATGTTTACCTTCCACGATGGAGTTAATAACTCTGAGAGTACAAAAGTTCATATTGTTTTTAAGAGCTTCATAAAATTAGATCATAAGCATTTCTGGACTTTGTCATAAGATTTTTAAATATAGTCCTTTTTACAAAGGGAAAATTGACACGATACAGCAATTTTCTAGTTGAGGCAAGAGTAGTTCTTTAGTATCTGATTAATTTCTCTTACCTTTTGCATTAATTAAAAGTAGAAAAATCTGTCATTTGCCCCAAACCATCTTATTTCTCTTTTGAGATAACATCTACTTTTTTTCTTATAATATTGTCATTGCTACTTTAACCCTTTTTTTCACAATTATTTTGGAAGATCTTGCCCATCCATTTTAATATCTTTTTAACCTATATTGTAATTGTGTCCTCCACTGACTTCCATGTCATTTCCCAATTTTCTACTCATCCTAATAATTATAACTATTATTCTGTTGCCCTGCATTTTCTGTAAATATGGACATTTACTGCTGACAGTTAAATATTCCCATATTCACTGAGTAGTGAGCTCTGCAAAATTACAGTAATAGATCATATTCTGGATATTGATAGCAAGGGAAGTGTTGGCATTTTAGGCTGCAACCTTTCAATTCCTGAATTAGAACAATAAGTTTCCATCAAAAGTTTCCATTTTCTTCTGTGCTTTTCTGCTCCTCTTATTTTTTACCTTTTCTTCTCCATTTTCCTCTTTATTTATTTCTCACTATTGGTTTTCTTTCCTGCAGTTCTTTTCCCATCCTCTCCTTTTGTGTTAATTTTCTTGCCCTACTCCTAATAGCAAATTTTAGTCCAGATTTGCTCTTCTCAAAATTTCCTTAGATAATTCTATAGCAGATAAACATCTTTACCACCCAAAACCAGGAGACATCTGATGGGAGGTTGACACATCACATTTCTCTGGTAGTAGAGGGTTATTAATATTTCTTATCATCTGTAATATTTATTGAGGTTGCTTCCTTTAGTAACTGTTTTAAGGACTGTGTGCTAATATGAAGATTTTTCTTTTTAATTTCTCAGCTCCAACTTCTCAGCTTCAATTTCTGCGGTTGAAATATTTTGGGCTAAAGAGAAATTGAATCAAAATTCACATTTAAAAATCACTCCCAAACCCATAGTTAATGACAGACATCCTGATAATCTTCCTAAGGATGAAGGAATTTTCTTGCCTGTGTTTGTGCTGATTTTTGGAATAAGACTTTCCCTTCTGTGAAATTATTCATGTGGATTCCTTAGTTATTTAATTAGTACTTATCTGTACCTTTCAGTAAAACATTTTATTGTGGTTCTAACCACTTCCTGCTTTAATCCCTTTTTTCATAAAATATCTACATAACACATCAAAATGATCTTTCTTCATATAATGATTTTTAATGAGAAGTAAAGAAAAGGAAACCTATTTGACACGTGAAAGCTCTTTGAATAATATTAAAAAGAATTCCAAATCAAGGCTCCTTAGAAACCAGCCAAGAGTTTAAACAGGGAGAAATATTGAAGAAGTCTAGGAGTCACGCTGGGAAAAAGGAATTGTAAAATGGAAGTGACAAACATTATTGTGCTCTTGAGTTTCAGCCTCTATACATCATAGCCAAGAGGAAAATACTAATTTATTGTCTTTAATGCCTCTAATTTTCTTCAACATAGCAAAACCTAAACCACCAGCTTCTTATTGTCATTTGAGTCTTTACACTGAGCTCCTGAGTGTCTTTCTTGATGCTCACAGTGTCCCCTGGAGGACGTCTGCAATCTCTGGAATCACCAGATATTACAGACTTCCTGACTCAAAGTGCCATCTTGGAATTTGATCTTCACTTTATTTCAGTCAAGTAGATTCTGAGCTTACCCACAGGATATTGTCTTTTTGGGGACATGGAGCTGACTTTGTTCTTTGGCACAGTAAAAAGTGTAAAATATTTTTTTTTCCCAACAATAAACAAGGTTGTTTCTGATGAAAATATTTGCTTTTCTTTTTGCTCACCAATTAAAACTTTTCCTGCATTTCTTGCCATATGGTCACATTCTTTTCTATTCCTTTCCCTTTCCCTACCTGGGTATTTGGAGGGCTCAGGAAGAAGAGGTTTTCCACCCTGCTCCTCCCCAAGCAGAGCTGTTCCAAAAATGACCTTTGAAGTCCAGAGGATGCTTCCTTTCATTTGCAATTAATACTCCTTATTAAGGTCCTTCCTTTTCTGTTGCTCACAGCAACATTCTCAAAAAGGGAAAATGCAGAACACAGAAAACAGGGAGGCTCTGCCTTCGTNCTCAGACCCACACACTAAAGCAGCTCAGAATCTGAAAATATAAAAGCTCAAACCTGAGGCATCACCTTCATGGAGGGAGTTTGTTTCATAGTGGGAACACAGAGATGCTCCAACCCCCCCCCAGTCATCATCCTCTCCCCTGCTGGACCCTTCCCAGGAGTTCTTTGCCTGTCTTGACCTGGGGAGCCCAGAACTGGCCACAAGTCCAGGACAGAGCAGAGGGGCAGGGTCACCTCCCTCCAGCTGCTGGTCACTCTTCCTGATGAAACCCAGGATCTCAGTGACATTCTTGTCCACATGGGCACACTGTTGGCTCATGACTGACCTACTGGCCACCATGACCCCCAGGTTCTTCTCCTGCTCTCCATCAGGCACCCCCCAACCTGTTCTCATGCCTGGAGTTATTTCTCCCCAAGTACTACACCTAAAATAGGCAATTTATTTACAGCAACAATCCCATTTATCAATTTTGCTTCATTTTCAATTTTTAAAATAATTCCTTATTTCTGATGTTTATTAAGGTTATTGTTTATTTTCAAGGCGTATTAAATGTGTATAATATGGTTGTCATTTTACTTTTAATTTCAGCTACATGTTGTTTGCTTTTATAGACTAGACAATACAATTTCATTTATTTTTTCTTCCTTTTAAGATGCTTTCTGACCATTTGGAGTTACAAAGGGATTCTCAAGCTGTCTTTAGCATAACTAAATCTATCAGAAAAATCCCTGGAAGTGAATTGTTTTTATTTGCACCTTCTTCTTGAATTAGCAGAAAAAGGATTTACATTGGTCCTCCAGTTTCTAGTGTTGTGAGGTCAATGAAGTAGAATAGCCCGTGATCTAATGAGGAGTTGGCAATATTTCAAAATGCCAGATTATCCACCTGATCTTTTTACAGCCTTAAAGGTGACAACAGTTAACAGACTCTATTTGGTGTGAAATGCACCTGTTGGAGCACAAAGGCCTGAAAAAGAGATGCTTTTTGAAGCAACATGATCATGTACACCAAAATGCACTTTGAATCCTTAACAGCGCTGAGAATAAAACTGGCAGATTGAATCTTGATTATGTTTTGTGCAATGCATAAATGCATCTTGTCAGCTTTTATTAACATATGTTTGCATCTGGGTCTTGTTTTTTTTTTTTTTTTCTGAAGTTGCTGTTTTAAGTGCATGGAGCTGTTGTCCATCTCTTGGGTAGTTCTCTGTATAGATCTTATCCTGCTGTTTTCAATCCTGAGAGCTAAAGCCTCCTTGGAGTCATGGTTTATTAATACCAGGTAATTTCCACAGCTCCACTCATGCTGGGGGCTGTCTAGCTGCAATTTTAATCTGGTGGGATGTGTGTCACCCCTGAAGAACCCTGCTCATAACCAGTTACCAGTTTGATCCCTTCATGGCTGCCCCTCCAGTCTGCTGATCTGGTCTATTTTCCAGCCACCTGGAAGTTAATTGGCAAAAAAGGAAAGTGTTTTTTTTTTTTTTCTGGGCTCTTGCAGTTTCATTTTAGGAGCCAAAGTTTAGCCACTAAAAATTCCCTGCCAAAAATTTTGGGGAGTTTCTCTCTCCAATCTGGAGCTTCCAACAATAGTGATACTGCTCCAAAGCCAAAGAATTATCAGCTAAAAAAGTCCTCCTCCACTCCAGGAGTGCAGCAGTGCAGTGATAAATAGTAAACCTCCTTCCAGCTTTGTGACAGCCTCTTCTTTGTGGATAAGGGATTTAAAAGATGCTATCAAAGCTAATTTACAGAAAAACATAGCTGACACCAGCCACACACTTTCCCCCAGTGTCTGACTTGCTGAATTCACCAGCATGCTGGATAAAATTTTTGGATGCTGAGTTGCTGATGTTGCTAGGCTACAGCCTGATGCAGAAGTTTGCATGTAAAATTCACATCATTGCCTCAATTGCTTTCCCCAAAAAAAATTTCATAAAGGCCTTACAAAATATAAATTTCTGCAGACATTGCCAGTCTATTTCCTTTTCCTTGCAAAGGGCATTGTGCCATGAAAATCAGATGGCACAATCTGTGAGGTGTCAGAGCTGTTTTCCTTCACTGTAGTTGCAATGTGGGCTGCAGTGCCTTGTGTCTGAAAAACGTCCATAAAACTGACTCTAATCTAAGTCTCTCCTCATTTAGTTTAAAACCACTAAAGCCAGGAGTCACAAAAGACAGTGGTTCTCCTGTGTTATCACTGGACAGGAAAACAACCCTGGAAAAGAAAGAATTTATCTATTTATTATTTGTCCTCCAAGTCTGTACATGCATTACAAAATTTTGACAGAATCTCAGAATGTTCTGAGTTGGAAGGGACACAAGAACCATCAAGTCCAACTCTTACAATGGCCTGTACAGGGATGGAACAGCAATCTTGGCTTTTTTAAGTCCTAGGCTCCAGTTGAGCTCAGTGGCTCCTCTGCCCCTTGCTCATGCCTTAGATTAGTTATAACAAATAAATTCTTCAATGTGAGGGTGGTGAGGCACAGGAATATGCTGCCTGTAAACCCTGTGGATGCCCCATCCCTGGAAGTTTCCAAGGCCAGGCTTTATGGAGCCTTGAGCAACCTGATCTGATGGGTGGCACTCCTGACCATGGCAGGGGATTGGAACTGAATGATCTTTAAAAGTCTCCTCAAACCCAGCCACTCTGTGATTCTGTGATTGGGTACAGACTCACTCTTCCTGTTTAAGAGAGGAAATCTCTCTTCAGTTCTTGGACTTCTTGAAAAGGTTTGTTGTTGTACAGATTTGTATAACCTCCAATACCTCTGCAGATAATTCCTGTATGGATACCCCATGCTATATATGTTGCATATTTCCACACTGGCATTTGTCACAAGCCTGGTGTGAGTATTAACTCCTGTATTTTTCACACCTGTGAATACACAACACGTGCTTCAACTACAGCTGTCACTTCAATTAGAGTTTACAGTGATGTTTTCACTCTCTGTCCTATGGGGAATGAAACTGCAGCCCACACACAAAATCTTTTCCATCCAGCCCCACAGTAAAACACATTTTATGTATTTGTCATGTCTGGTTCTTGTTGTTTATCACTGTCACTTCTTTTTTTTTTAATGCTTTTAAGCAGCATCAGCTTTTTCCCATGTGCCATGCTCTTGGCAGGATCACATTCCTTGAGATGAAACAAAGAGGAGCTCATGGAAAGAAGGAAACTTTCAGACAGAAAGTGTGAAAATTTCTTTCTTGCTTGTGAAGCATTGAACATGGCCACTGAGACCTCACAATCTATGCCAGAAGTACCAAAATCACATTGCATAAAATTTCTAACTATCAACCAACTGATGCCCAGCCAGTCCCCAGGCAGTTATCCCTGGACAACCTTTCCCTGAGTTTTATGATGCCACATGGCCTGGAATATCCCTTGGATCAGCTGGGGTCAGCTGTGCCAGCTGTTTCCCCTCCCAATTCCCTGTGCACCCCCAGCCCCATCTCTGGTAGGGTGGGTGAGAGGCACAAAAGGCTCTGTCCAAGCTCTGCTCAGCCATAACAAAAACATCCCAGAATTATCCACACCATTTCCAGCACAAACCCAAAACTTAGCCCCATATGAAGGAAATAAACCATAGCCAATGCTCCAATATTTTTCCAGGATGTAGGCACTGATGTGCCTTCTTAGAGGGGACATTGCTCGAGAGATGTGCATGATTTTGGGGAGAAAATCGTGTCACCTCTTGTGTTTGAAGTGCCACCGAGGAGCTTCTCACAAAGAAAACATGGTAGGTTTTAATTCTGCCTTATATCCAGCCTGCCACTGGCTCTGCTTGCCTGACTGGGAGTAAAAAGCTGTTTCATTTCTTTGAGAAACTCTGGATTTTAAACCTTTCTTCACTTCAGGGGCAGAAATCCAGCCCTAGGAGACAAAGCTGTCCTGGAACATGCCCTTGCCATTTGACATGAATATTTTGGGGTTCCAGAATGACTTGATTTTTTTTTTTTTGTCTTTCAGAAACCAGCTTCCACAAATCACCTTTTTCTTCTTCCATTTTCTTCCTGTGGCTCATTGAACCAGTGGATCAATGCCATAGTCAGTACATTATAAATTATATTCTTCCAGATCAGCCTTGACGGACTGGAGATTATTCCTGTGGCAGCAGTGACTGGATGCTTTTGGCAAACCTGTGGCTATGTGAGACAGCAAAGAATGAGGCAGAGCTGAAGGGTGAGGGCCAGGTGGGCATTAATCCTAATTCTAACTTTGACAATGGCCATTCCTGTGACCTGAGGAATTTTCCACAGTTTCTTCCCTCATCTCCAAGCGAGCGCAGAAGTGAAAGCTTCATCTCCCAACCCTCCTCTTGAGCTGGCATCCTCAGCCACCAAAAAGCAGCATATGCAGAGGAAAATCTGTTGGCAGTGCCTGCAACACTTGCTCTTTTCAGAGGTTTGTGTGTTGGGTATGGATCAGTCTCTCTGCCACGCCGTGCTCGGAGTAAGAGCTCACTTTTTTTTTTTTTTTGGCCAAGGTATAAATGAATCTCTTTGCACTCTTCATTCCAGTTCACCTCTGCTTTGCATCCCAGTGTATATTTTTCCCATTTTCTCCTCGTGGCAATTTTTTGCTGTTCCCATCCCCTTGCTCAGCTCTTGATTGATTGTCATTCTGCTTCTCCTTCTGCACATCACTTTATTTTCCTTCCAATTTCCCAACTGACAGCCTCTGCCTTCCCCTGCTACAGGAGGGTGACAGAGCCTGTGCTGAGCTTAACCAGTGAGTTTTTGCTTTGTCACTCTGCAGTGACAAGGTTAACTTTTCCCCAAAGCTAGTTCAGCTTTCCAGAACACCCGTGTGCTGCGGAATTGATTTGTGCAGTTAGATATTTTCACTTTTAAAGTGTGGCTCCCAGCAGAGCTGTGCTAACGGGGTCAGTAAACTTCAAATGCCTTGAATTCACGAGGGGAAAGAAAGATGCACAGTCTGAACACTGAGCATGGAGTGAAAACATGCTCTTTTACTCTCTTTTTTTTTTCTTATTGTGAGAATATTTATGCTGTTGCCTAGGATTATTATTAACTAGCAATCTAAAAAAGCCATTAGACATGACAAGGAGAACAAGTAAATTTTGAAGTGTTGGGAGTTGTTATTATGGGATTCAGTGTGCTGTTCAACTGGATGGAATAATGAACCATGAAAGCCATTACAGCACAGCACAAAGTTTCAAATGGAGCTGATGAAAAATAAAAGTGCTGGAGGAATATCTGCAGTGTAATTTTCCAGGAGATGATTCCTGGCTGGCTGCAAGGTTGTTCTCAAGGCTTTCTAACAAGTAGAGGATTCCATGAGGGAGACAAATCTTTTCTAGTTTTAACACCATGTCCAAGCAGTGTCTGGTGAGCAGAGAATGTGAAATGCAGGTCTATGGGAGGAGCATCCTCATGCTTGTAGGATCCCCCTCTCTTTGGTTTGCTGTCTCCTACGTATCAGGGAATATCCTGAGCTGGAAGAAACCCACCAGGATCATCACAGGCCAACTGCTGGCCCTGTACAGGTCAGCTCCAAGAATCACACCATGCATAAATTTATATATTTTTATATATACAGTGCCTTGGAAATAAATATTTTTTTCTTTTGCTGGTCATTTTGCTTGAAGAATAGATCCAGGCAGGTGTAGTAGATCCTGGACCTTCTCTATTACCCTCTGGAACCCCATATTCCTTATCCACAGAGATGTGGATTGAGATGTGGAGCAGCACACAAACCAAACTGATTTCCTACCAAAGCTGAGAGAGGAGCAGCAGCTTGGTTTCACTGCCTCTGAAGGAATGCAAGGAGTAGGAACCAGGATCCTCATCAGTGCCCTCTGAAACACTGATTTTACTGAGTCCAGAAAAACACCACTTCATTTGTGGAGGAGAACAGGTTGCACTTACAACTGAGTTGTGCATAATTTAAATTTAATTGCTCACTTATCCTTATATTCCTGCTCTGAAAAAGGTTTACGGGAGAGTCAAAGTGTATCTTGGAGGACGAAGCTGTTGAATGAGAGAGAGAGAGAATTTGAGAGATAAATTTTGTACCAGTATTTACTGCCTTTTTGCAGGACCCATAATATTATATCAACATGGAAATATGGAAATATAAAGCCTTTGATAGCAGGAATTTGATGACCATGTGCTGTGGAATGAGCATTTATTATCCCACTTTTTGAAAATTATCTTTAAGAAACTGCTTGTGGGAGATCACTGATGGAGAAAATTACTTTAAAGGAGTGTTATTGCTTTCAGTTGGTGCTGAATGAAGATGAGATCAAGCTCCTTGTATTCACACAAGTTGTGTGAATCAGTAGCATGGAAGAGCCCCCAGGTAGAGGTGCACATGAGGAAATCAAGCTGCAGCAGGACTCAGCAGGGTGGTGTGTTCAGAGTGGCCTTTATTTTATAGTTCTTACCCACCAAAAACTGAATATAGTTCAAACTAAAGTAGATTGCAAGAAAACTTTTTCTGTAATTTGTTCATTTTTCTTCAAGACAGTGGAGATGTCCCTGTTCTTCTACCTCTCAATTCTCTTAAGAATAGACCTGACATAAATTCAAGTTTCAATACATGAACCAGGCCTCAAGAAGCCTAAAATTAAATCATTAGCCAGCTTCTGAGCTTGCTCTGAGTCTTCAATGCTTTCAGAGCCTGGGGGGGAGAATAAACAGCCCCCAGTCTGTCCTCCTGTGTACAGTGGGGTCACATCATTTTACCCAGCGTTTTAATTTTTATAAGACTTTGAAAAATGAAATACAGGTTTCAAAATTACAAGGGAAAACAAAATGTTTGTAAGAGCATCTGTGATATCTCTGCCTGTTATTTTAAGAAAATTCAAGTCTGGAGAATTGACTGATTATAGCAGAGAGGTTCTTGAGGATGGGGGAACGGGCAGGTTTGGAAATGGAGCCTGTATCTTTGAAAGGCAAGCAAGTAGACTTGGGGGAATTTTTTGTGCCACAAACTGCTCTCTAATGACACAGAGGGAGGTGGGAGGTATTTTTGCAAAGGGCAGTGCTGTTACAGTGTGCACCCTACTTTCCTATCTCTTTTCTTCTTTTCCTTCTCACTAATGTGCAGGAAATGAGTGAAGTAAGAGGCGCATTTTGTGTAAAATAATCCAGAATGATTGGTGCCATTAACTGAGAGAGCCTGGGCTCTCCTCTTGAAATGTTGATGTGATCTGCAGGCAGTGATGGATTAATGACTGGACTTGATGTTCTTAGAGGTCTTTTCCAACCTAAATCATTCTCTCATTCTGTGTTTACCCCCTCTTTTCCCTCGCTGCTTCCAGTTCTGTTCCTCTGTAAAGCACAAAGAGAACAGAGCACATGGGAAGTGTTAGATCTTGCTTAATTACAAAAGCATGACATTCAAACATGAAAGAAACACTTTCAGAAGCATTTTATTAGGAATAAAACCGGCTGAAGGGCCTTTAGGAGAGGTTGGGCACACAGAGCCTGGCCTAGAGAGAGAGCCAGTGGTGCTCTGCAGTGGCTCAGTGTGACCAGTGACCCTGCCCAGGCAGCAGCACCTTTGAACAACACATGACAGCAAGCTTTCAAACCCATTCTATGCAAAATTAGAACTCTCTCTTAATTTATCTGTTCTCTCTCACCTTTTGTCCCTCTTGCACTGCTTGTCTGATCACCACACCCCCAGTGGCTTCAGTTCTGCAGCAATAGCACCTCAGTGGTTTGCTCATGGTTTGGTTGAGTTTCAATTCTCCAGAATATTTTTTCCCAGGTTCAGCTGGATCCTGCTGTGATCCGCAGGCTGGCTCCTGTCTAAAAAGTCTGATTTAGTGCAAGGGAGGTGTTTTTCAGCAATATGACAAAATTGGATGGCATGGAAGCTGGGACACCCCAGTATCACCAGTGCAACCTCCAGGGAAAGTTTGCTATGGGTTTTTTTTTTTTTTCTGTTTTAAGTTAGAGCTGTTGAAGATGGGATGATAGGAATTGTGTAATCCCTGACTGAAAAATAAATGCCTTTGAAAGCAGCAAATAAAATAGTCCTGTACACACAGCTCAGTAGTGATACTGAGGTTGGTCTCTCAGTTTTGATGATCCTGTGTGTGTGAGGGAACCAAAGTGGATCATCTCCTACAGACAGATAAAGCCATTCACTATCCCTGGAAGTCTTTAAAAGACATGTAGGTGTGGGGCTTAGGGACCTGTTTTAGTGGTGGATGTGGCAGAGTTAGGTTAAATCTTAGACTTGATCTTAAGGGTCTTTTCCAACCTAAATTATTCCATGATTCACCTTCCCAAGAGCTCCTTGCATTGTTAGTGTTGAGATCATGACTCTGATTAGAGGAGGAGCATTAGCCCTTGCTAATTGGGATGTTTCTATCAGAAGGGAAGAGGAACCTATGGAGAATATGCAAATCCCAGTGAAAATTTGGGAAATAATCTTTCTGGCACAAAATCCTACTGCAAATCTATCAAATATATTAAAAGTTAGGGAAAACCTGGATTTAGATGGTAAATTATGCAAGTCCTTCCCCCATCTTCTGATTTTAAGGTTCTGGGGTCTGGATAGAGTGAGATCATAACCCTAAAAGCCAAGTTCTTCTACCTTTCACTTTGTTCTGCAGGACTTTGACAGCATGAAATTTTGCTCATGGTTTTGGATGTTACCTTTGGTATAAAATGCTCCCTGCACAAGCATTTCAGATGGCTGAAATTACTGGAATAGGGTCCCTGTTTTCTTTATAGTGTTATTAAAATCGAGTCATTTGATAGCACAGCACCATGATCTGTAATGAGCTCAATTATTGGCAGAATTAATGGGCCAGCAATTCCCTCACCTCTGATTTGATCATGGCTTTACCATCATTTCATTGAATATTCTGCTGTGGACAAAAAGCTACTGTACAAAAGGCTCTTGACTGTTTTCTCTTTGTGATCCCAAAAACCACTGGTTTGTCAAGGTTTGAGGCAGCACTGCTCAGTACTGGTTTAGCAGATGAAGCAGGTTATGCTCCATTTTGTTCCAAGGTATTTTCTCTTCCATGATAATGAGCTGAGTGAATGGGAATCCCCAGATTTCTAGGGCAGACTTGTATGTGCAGGAGATTTCCAATAGCATCAAGCCTTTATTTAGCCTGGTAAATCTGAAGGTATACTTTTTTCAGTTCTCTCCAAACCTGCCTGACTAGAGAATTATGTTAACCTAATCCTGACGCACTGACATCCCAGAAATTTTTTAGTCTTTTGAGCAAGCCTGTTGCCCATTATCCTCCCAAGGATTTATGTAACAGCATGAGAAATGAGGTAGCAGGGTGGTTATCACAGTGTGAGCTGTCACCTTTCTGTTCATGGAAGTGGATGATGTTTGCATCCCGGGGTGCCTGAGCAATGATCCTGTTATCCCAGCTGACAGTAAACAACTGCACGACTTCTCTGGAAAAGCAGACGTGTTCCTACATGTCAGCGGGGTGCCTGTGGCTCCTGCTCCTTCACCCTCTCACACTGAGAGCTCAGCACTTCTGCTGCTGCTCTGCTGGTAGCTGGTTGCTTCCCGCTGGAAAAATGGGAAGTTTCAGTCAGTGCATCAGGAAAAAAGGCACGGAGGGATATTAGCCAGCTTCCAAAATGCTTGTAGAAGATCTGTTTGATAACTTGTCCCTCTTCAGTGAAAATTAGGAAAGGCTTTAGGGATGTTTTTATAAGTTGGGGGGTTTTTAACTCATTTTTTCATGCTCTCTTTCTTTCATGCCATACCTGTGGTACCTGCTGAGCTGCAGTACTGCTGACTGCAGGGCTGGGTGGGGCAGGGAGAAATGCCTGGAATTAAAATTTGCTGTAGCAGGGCAGAGTTGTCAGCCTTTGCATTGTGTTTACCCCGGGTTCAGGTGCCCTTTATGGTGCAGAGATGCCCACGATGCACCCACATTCCCATAATGTACAAACAACATTTGCTGCTCCTCTGGGGAACCTCAGTCCTGCTTCTCTGGTCACCTGGCAGCTTGTATGAGTGATGCTCTCTTTAAACAGGAAAACCTTCAGAGGAAGTGCTGAGAACTGAGATGGAGCACAGAGAGCCACTCATCATCGATGTGCTCACAGCCATACTTCACATTAAAGTGGTTTGCCAGGAGGAACTGTCATGGATCTGGGGAATCAGCTGGAGAGCTGCTAAAAATCAAAGAGGAGATATTAGTGTGTAGCTAATAGGAAATTTTTCAGATGTCCTTTCATCCACGTGGCACAAAACTTCCCTGGAAGGCTTTGAAATGTGTTTGGATGTGGCACTTGGGGACAGGGTTTAGTGGTGAACATGGCAACACTGGGTTAACTCTTGGAAAATCAATGATCTTGGAGGGCTTTTTGGATTCTGTGACTCTGTAATCAGTTTTGGGATTACCATCTGACCCCCTTCATGTGCTACACCCTTCACGTGCTACACCCTTCACCTTTTCACAGCATGAACTAGATTGTGTCCTGAACATCAGTGAAGTGCCTGACAAGTGGAAGTCAAGGATGTTTAGATGTGGTAAATACTCCTTCAAACTGACAGGTCACACAGACTCCTTTGTCTTGAAAGATCTGTAGCTGAGGGATGTTGCTTGTAGGTGTTTTCAGAGAGAAAAAGTGTTTTACATCATAGAAAGATGTAAGGCACTAGTTCTTTGAAATTTTCCCAGTTTTGTGTCTGCTTTTACACTCAGAAGAAAAGGAAACCACTTTTATCCATAACTTCTATACACGTGGCTCTCTTGCTTGTAGAAGTCCCCTGAGAGCAGATGCATCAGTGCCCAAATGCCCTTGAAAGGCATGTGCTCAGAACAGGGATTTTGACACAAACAAGATGTACTAAAGGAACCTGAAATCTTCCACTTAGTTTAAAATGAATCTCACTGCCTGGGATCTTCCCCAGCTGCCTCCCTGCTGCTTTCATAGTCCCACCAGAGAGCTGAGGAGCTCCTCCAGGAGCAGCTTTATTCCTTGCCAGAGCTGGTTTCTCACCTAGTTCTAGCTCAGTGTGTGGAGGAGGCACCATCAGCCACTGCACTGTTCAATAAACTCCAGCAGGATCAGGAGAGGTGGGGGATTCTTTGGAGCAGCTATTGATGTTTCCTAGGCAATGCTGACAAAACCACACTGCCTCTAATTGGCTCCACTACAAATATTTACAGCTGTGAAAAGAAGTTTGCTGATCCCCATGATGGTAGCCATGGTTGCCTATCTTTTTAGCTGCTGTTGTGCTGGTGAGAAACATGAATAGGTTGCAAGAATCCCTCACTGGCTTTGTAGCAGGAACATTTGCTGACCCAAATGTAGAAGCCAATTAAGCTCTAAAGCTTCTGTGTGTTTTTCTGGTGAGCTTTGCCATTTGTTCTGTTTATTAGTGAAAAACCCAAAGTTAAAGCAACCAACACGGTGAGTGAGGGCTTGCAACAAATGCAGGGCTTGTTACCGTTTATATTGGTTGTGTTACCATTTTTGTTGGTTGTGTGGATATAAATAAAATATTATGTTTAAACATCATACTCATGTATTACTCTGTGAATTTGAATTCCCATGCTGGCAGTGTCTGTTTGCAGCCCTGTGTACTCAATCAACCCCTTGAAGTAGAAATGTTGATGCAATATGTTCTAATATTTGTTCTGAAATTACCTTTCAGATTGAATGTGTACTTACTTCTCCTGTTGGAGGAAGGGAAGAAGGTGGAGCCAGGCTCTTCCCAGGGGTGTTCAGTGACAGGACAAAAGGTAATGGGCACAAACAGAAATACTGGAAATGGCTTTTAAATGCAAGAAAAGATTCCTTACTATGTGGGTGGTCTAAGACTGTAACAGGTTTCCCAGAGTGGTTCTGGAGTCCCCATCCTTGGAGACATTCAAAACCTTCCTGGACGCTGTCCTGGAACAGCTGCTGTAGCTAATCCTGCTTGAGCACAGTGGTTGGAGTAGGTTGGAGCAGGAAACTCTGCCAAGCTCAAATATTTCCTGACTATGGAGTGAAATCTGTGTTTTCTGTTTGTCTTCTTGTCTATTTTGTTTGATGTGTGTCTCATTTTAAATAAATAATGGATCTGAAGTCCCACAGGAGGAACCTGCAGGCACAGGACATACATTGACTCCTTCTTCTAATGGGGAAGGGCCATGCTCAGGCTATAAACTGAAAGAGAGCAGGTTTAGATGGGATATTGGGAAGAAATTGTTTCCTGTGAGGGTGGTGAGGCCCTGGCACAGAGTGTCCAGAGAAGCTGTGGCTGCCCCTGGATCCCTGGAAGTGCCCAAGGCCAGGTTGGATGGGACTTGGAGCAACCTGAGATAGTGGAAGGTGTCCCCGCCCATGGCAGGGGGGTGGACCTGGATGGTCTTTAGGGTCCCTTCCAACCCAAACCATTCTATGACCCCATAATTACATGAAATTGTTTGTTCTGCTTTCAAGATTCTGAAATCACACCTCATTTTTCAACAGAGGAGTGTCCCTGGGGGTTACTATTCCTTCCATGCTTCAGGCTTCAGAAAAAAATCCCATTTTTTTGGTTTGAAAATCCAGGCTGCAGAATTGCTTGGCAGAATGAAGAGCCTTGCTTGCTAATCAAGGACCATGAGATTGAATGTTTGTATGAGCTTGTCACAGGCACTGTGAAAGGCAAGGCTTCACATTGACACTCAGCACTGAACGTGTTTCTTTTCAATCAGGTAAAATGTGGGCTGCTGCATTGTGCTGGTGTTTGTTCCCCCTTTCCCAGGCACATCTTGACAGCAGCTCATGAATGCACAGTGAATTATTTGCATCTGTTTGTTTCCAGTGGAGCTCCAGAAGTTTTTCGTGAGGTTTGTTCCTCCCTGCCCATCGCTGTGCTTGGATGGGCTCTGCCTGCCCTGTTTTTGTGTCACTGCTGAGTCTTGAGCTGAGACTGATGCAGCTGAAGCCTCCACACGTGGCAGGATGTGAGAGTTTTCTGTAAATATTCCTTGTCTTCCCAGACAGCAAATTAAAGATTAAGACTGCGTGTTGGTTTTGTATGGCAGCAATCTGTCAGGAGGGACTTCAGGAGTGATTTAGGATGCATCTGCTTGGGGAAATTGTGAATTAGGGTTTAACTGGTGATGGATGATCCAAAAGCTGCCTGTGTGAGCAACCATGATTTTGGTGGTGACTCAGAGCATGAACAAATGAGATCATAACAATGAGTATCTCATTGACTAATTAACAAGATTGCACTCCATTTTTCCCTGAGCTTCTATTAATCTATTAATATGTCTAATGGCATTGGAAGACTTGGGAATTTTTCACAGAACTACAATTTTGCCTTGACTATGAGAGGTTGCATTTAGTTGCAAGAGTTCATTCTTTGCTTTGTCTCTTGGACTGTCTACTCCGACAAGCAGCAAGCAGAGGACTTCAGGAACCTAAAAAATTCATCATCTTTTTTATTTAATTTCTTTTCATTTTTCTTGTGGGTTTTTTTTTTCCCTAACTCTGTGCTATCTTCCAGATTCTTTGTTCCTCTAATTTGAATTCATTCCATTCAAAGTCAAGACTTAAATGATATCTTTGAGGATCTCCAAATGACCCTTGCTGCTGGAAGTCCCAACTCTTCCTGTGTAATGTAAATGGAAATAGAAACCAGTTTGACTGGAGGGAGAATCAAACAATCTTTGCTGAGGTATTTGCTTGCTATTCATTAATTCCCAGTTTTGTTTAAATATCTGCCACACACTCAACAGGTTTTTTTGTTACAAAACAAATACAGAAAATGTTTTGAAAAGGTTAAAAAAACAGGGAGTGAACCCAGCTTTAGATGCACACAAAGATCCATTATAGCAATGGGATACCCATTTTCATTTTTCTTGTGGAAGAATTTTGATTCAAGAGAAGAACAGCAGTGTAGTGATACAGATTTTCACATGTTGCAACTTGATATTTCTGTTGTGGTTGAGTTGTGATTTTTGTCTTGAATTTAGATGTTAGAAACCTTTCAAATCTCACTGAGCCAAGACCACATGGAGTGATGGTGGAATTTAATAATTCATAGAGGAATTTAATAACATCTGAAGGCAATTCTGAATTATTCTGATTTTGATGAAAATCACCTCATCTCACAACACCAGAAGATCTCTGTCTTCATTTATAACAGACAATAAATACACTTCAGTGCACACTTGGGTTTTAGCAGCTTTTCAAGCAAGGTGATTTTGTGGAAGGGAAATCACCTTTTTATTTTCCTTTTTTTTTCTTTTTTCCTTTTTTCTTCTGTAAGAAGACTCTGTGAGTAGGCAATTGAAACTAAAACCTGTTGTGGGTCTTCACAAAGCAGAGAGAAAAGCTTTTGAAAAGCCAATGCCAAGTGGAGGCATTCCACAGCAGCACAGAGAGGCCTTTGCAACAGAGCCTTGCTTCCTGCAGGGAGGCAATCCTGGGAACCAGGGAAAAGGAGAACGATTTACAAACCACAGGAGAGAAATCAATACAACGAGAGGCAGCGTGAAAACCAACAGCAAGTTTTTTCTGACTCGGTTATCTGAGCAAGGCCAACAACAACATTGTTGGAAAGGCAGGATGGTGTATGAGCAGCTCATGGAGGGATGGGATTTTTCAAGTTGTGGAGCCAAACTGCTGCCTGCAGCTGAATTTCTACAAACACACATGGAAAAAAAAAAAAATCAGGCTGGTTGGAGAAGGCAGATCCAGGTCCTGGGCTTTTTAGAAGACAGTGTTTTTTGGATGAGACCCTATAGAGCTATAGCAAAGAGATAGTATCAAATACCCATCTTTTAGAAAATTTAAAAATATTCATGTGTCTGTAAATACTTTTTCAGGTGCAGTTTTTACTTCTGCACTCACAGGGGAAACAGCTAATTATGCTTATTAACATGTTTTACAAAATCTGTCAGATTATACCCTTTTTTGACCCAGAGCTGGGGCAACTGAGAGGTGTTTTAAAAACTTTTATGCCATTTTCAGTCTCATGAGAAGGGTGAGACAATACAGATGTTATAATTCATGCCATCACAATCAGAAGCCAACTATTTCCTAATTACAATACATTATAAGGGTTTCTTGGCCTATCAGCTTTAGCCACACCATGCTGAAAATGCCTTAAAGCCAATCACCTAAAATTACCCCTCGTGGGTCCTACTACAATATATTTTTAATTTTCTCTATTTTCTCTAGTTCTATTTCTCTAAAACATCTAATCTTATTTACAAAGCTATCCTCTAAAACTTGTTTCTAATTCAATTTCTCTCTCAACAATGTCTATCCTATTCCACAACATTTCTAAGTCAACATTTCTCATCTCAAAATTCACATACAAATACACAGTATGTAAACCTTCTGTCAAACTTTAAAAATTTTCTATAAATCCATTTCTCACAGATGAGACCCTTAAAAACAGTAGCCATGCACTAGGAACAGCTTCATTAGGATAGAAAGAATGATGTAAAACAGGTCTTGATCTTATCTTGGATACGTCCCCTTCTGTGCCCAGTGCTGGTGTTAGGAGTTCTGTTGCAGTGCTCTGCACAGATGTGGGGTAATTATTTCATTTGTGAATCTTTCAGTCTCATCGTTCAGAGTAATCATCTCCCCAGCTATTTATAGATTTCAGCTGCCAACTGGAAAACCAGCAAAGATGGGAATGGGAGAGAAAAAACATCTTTTCCTAAGTGCCTGTGGACTGCAGCTGAATGCTTTAACTGATCTTGAGGCAGAGGTAGCTGTTCCCTTGAAGCACAGTTTCCTTGCCAAAAAAGAGCTTGTAGTAACACCACGATAATCCCCACTCCAAAATACAATTTTGAAGTTATCCTTCCTTTAGTATTATATATTTCCTTACTCTTTTTCATTTAAGGACAATGTGTGATCTGAAAAGAATCACACAGAAGAGTAGTAATTAAAGAATTTTCCTCTATCATTGTAGTTGATGGGAAAATGCAAGCATAAAGATGTTTTTTTGATTCTGTTTCATGACTACACGTTGTGTTTGCCAGGAAGGTAATGGGATTCATGCAGAAGTGCTACATAAAAATGCTTTTATGCTACATCCTTCCAAAGAAACTGGAAGAGAATGCTTTTGGGATTTTTGTTGTGGGAAATTATTTTCAGGACCAGGGTCTGAAAATTACTGGTTTTTCTTCAAAGCATACCAAAATCATAGAATGACTTGGGCTGGAAGGGACCTTAAAGGTCACCTAGTTACAAACCCTGCCATGGCAGGGACACCTTCCACTATCCCAGGCTGCTCCAAGCCCTGTCCAACCTGGCCTTGGGCACTTCCAGGGATCCAGAGGTGGATCAGTTTCTCTGGGCACCCTGTGCCAGGACCTCAGCACCCTCCCAGGGAACAATTTCTTCCCAATATCCCATCTCTCCCTGCCCTCCTTCAGTTTGAAGCCATCCCCCCTTGACCTGTCACTCCCGTCCCTTGTCCCAGGTCTCTCTCCAGCTCTCTTTGAGCCCCTTTAGGCCCTGGAAGGGGCTCTGAGGTCCCCCCAGAGCCTTTTCCTCTCCAGACTGAACAAATCAAGCTGACAATCCAGAATGCTGATTTTGAAAGTTACCTTTTTGTGAAGGGCAGTGGTGCTGCACTGCCAGTCCCTGTCAGGACTTCAGAACTTCCGTGGCAAGTCTCAGAAGCTCTGCCCTAAACACTAAACCTAGACATTCTTATTTGAACCTTTTCTTCCTCAACTGGAAGGAACAATCACCATAATTTCTTTTGTTTATCTTCATACTTGAACAACTGGTACAGGAATCAGACTCCTTTGACTTTCCATTCCTTTCCTTTCTTTGTTGTGTGACAAAGAAAGACATAACCAAATCTGCTCATACTTGCATTCAGTAGATCAGACCAAAAGTGGTTTAAGATCTTCTAGAAACTTCTTTCCCTTACTGACACAAGTGTTTGGCTCTAGGAGATAAATCTGTATTTGTTTGCCAGATAAGAGGGATAAGACTGAGCCTGATTCTGGGACTGGGATGAAAAATATGAAAAATTTTTGGAAAGGCATTCCAAGAGGGGAGATATATCTGCAAGAAATCAGCTGGTAGGGTTTTTTTTGGGTTTTGTCTGGTTTTTGGGGTTTTTTGGGGTGATGTCCTGCTTGAAGCAGAATTAAGGTTTCCCTGTTTTCTGCTTCTCCCAAAGAACTTGTCATGGCAGTAGTCAGAACGTATTTATTCCCAGTCAATGTGGGCAGCTTCAGATCTCTGGTGGCATCACCACCATTTCTATTTTTACCTCGAGACACTACCACCAGTTTTGAGGTGAGATGAGTCAAACCAACAGAGAGGGGAACCAAATTCATCCAAAATCCAAACCAAAATCTTGAACTTGGCCTTATAACCAGCGCTTCTCCCTGCTGCTGTTTTCATTTCTGCCTCTCCAAGGTGCCTGTGGATGTTGGGCTGAATCAATCAATGGCTTTCTAGGCACTCACTAATGACCTCCTGCCTGGCTGTGGGGGGAGAAAGTCAATTATTTTGTTAACTGAGAACTCAATGCTATGTCACCACACCTACTGTGTTCTGCCTTCTCTTAGGAGCTGTCTAGAAGTTCCCACAACTCTTGGGCTCAGTGTCTGACTGTGTGACATGTAGGGTGGAACCAATTTGTCCCAAATTTAGGATCTTGAAAGTTTAATGTCAGTTTTTAAGTTCACTTTAGAGACAGAATTTTTTTTTTTTTTTTGAGGAGGAGGAGGCAGTTTCTCTTACTGTAAAACAGGTGATTTTGGACAAATTCACCAAATCTAGTGGTAATTTTTCCAGTGATTATAAATGAAGTCTGCAGTGACAATTCAATAACAATAAACCAGCTGTGCTGTTATTTTTCCTTGCTTGTCATGTCTGACTCCTTCAGGAAAAACATGTGGATTAATACCTTTTTTGCTTAAAACTACTTGTTAAGCAGTGGATATACACATGCTTTTTGTCCATTCCCTTTTCCAACAAAAGGGATAGTGATCATAATTTTATCTACTGATCATAATTTCATCTACTTTTTTTGGTCATAATTTTATCTATTCCTTCTGCAGATAACAACTCTGTCTCACAATTTATATTGGTAACACCACAGTAGGGAAAGAAGTAGATCTGAGAAATTTCCTTTTGTGTATGAACATGGAATAAGACCCACAAGCCCTAATGATGATCTCAACATTTCTCTTCCTGTAGTGGTGCTCAGTACTTTGTTTCTGCATTGCTTATTCATGGCAAGGAGCATGTGTTCAATGTGCAAAATAAAACAATACATCAACATATTTACAAATTTAATAATTAAATAAAATTTAAAAATAAGCCCAGAAAAATAAATGTAAAAAATAAACAGTTGCAAAACATGTGTTTATTTTTAAAGGTTCTCTGGATCAATAGCCTTCAAATAATCCTGTTGCTGTGCCAACATATCAGGCTGCTGAAGATGCTGATTTGTCTGCTTTAAATATTATTCCTGAGCTCCTATTAATAGCTGTACTCATCAGAGAGATGAGTTGAGTACCAACACAGGCAAGTGTGGGCTGGTTGTACAATCAGGCAGGGGAATGAGCAGGGCACACACTCCCTGTGTTTCTCAGTCAGTAGAGGCTGGTTTGTGACACAAATGGGAAGGTGGAGATGCTCTCCTGTCTTGGTTTGAACAGACAGGTGTCTGCTGAGGAAGGCAGGAGCCTTCCTTGAAATAGAGAATTAAAACCCCCTCCCTCCAAATTATTATCATTTTGAAATTAAGGGGCTCTCAGGCAAAGAAATGGAAATAGGAATGAGAGTTCTTTAATAGGAAAATTAAAAATACAAATATAATAGTACAACGAAACTANCATGCAGGGACACTCAGTGGCCATGGACAGCAGAGATCTCCTGGAGGGAGGATTGGCTGTGGGAGAGATAAAGAAAAAACTGCCCCATGAACAGCAGAGAACTGCCCCAGCTCTGACAGACAGTAACTGAAAACACACCCAGCTAAACCTGCAACATCTCCAAATAAATGAAGGCTCTGGCTGGAAGGATTGTCCACCTGGCATCCAACTAAACACTTCCCTGCCCTTAAAGCTGGCAACCATGCCCAAAGGATGTGCAAATCCAGGGCATCAAACTTCGGGACACAGCTGGCCTCAGCAGGTTTTTGAGCCTGTAGGAGGTTGATTTTATTTTTCAGTGTGGTGAGGACACATCCATTCTTCACATCTCCACCATCCATGATATTCTGAGCCATGAGCTTCCTACCACTTGTCTGCCAAAAGCCTTTTCCAAGTGCCTGTGCCAGTGCTTGCTGCTGAAGATCCAGTTTGTTCACTGCTTTATGGGGCCACTCAAGAGTGGGGTTCACCTGACTGAAGGCAGATGTCCCTATCTCAGGTATATGCAGTGGGTTCTTTCACAGGAAAGGACTGATCAGCATCACCAGTGATTTCCAGGGAGGGATTTTTCTCAGCTGCGTGGAGATGTAGAGAGCTCAATACCATTTAAGTGCTCTTCAAGCCATAGGTTCACACATTGTAAGTGAAGAGGCTTCTGTCTCCTTGTACATCTTCTTTGGGAATGTGTTTATATAATTCCAGTGAAAAGGAATTATATAAAGTGGGTTTGCTTTTCTCATCTATGAGA
This sequence comes from Ploceus nigricollis, assembly GCA_013399945.1. NCBI lineage: Eukaryota > Metazoa > Chordata > Aves > Passeriformes > Ploceidae > Ploceus > Ploceus nigricollis. Next base: position 225,678 of record VXBC01006759.1, on the reverse strand, counting down.
GTGCTCTTCTCATTTTCAGCTAAACAAAAATTCCTCTGGGGAAACCTCTTTTGATGGTTGGGAAAGATAAGTTTGCCTTGTAAGTAAATTAGCATTGTAAACATGCTTATAAATGTTTGATATGTGATACAGCTAAAGAGGGATTGTAATCTAAAGCAGCATTATTGCAGGATTTTCAATCTGGCTGCAGGCTCTGTGGGATGTGGGCTTGAAAAATACCACCCAAGTTATGGCTGAGAAGTCCTGCACATGATTTGGGAATGACTCCTACAAACCAGCATTGGAAGAAAAGCATTACATCCAGCAAGAAAAATACCAGAATTACTCCACAAGTCACCCATTTGCTGCAGTGTGTTCAGGGAGGCCAGTAAGGGGATCTCCACCAGGGAGGGAGAACCAGATCTTGTATATCTCCCTTTTAGAGAAGCTCCAATAATGTCTTTTTTGATCTCTTTGTGGCTTATTCCCTGCCTTAACCTCTGGGTTTTTTGGTTTGTCTGTTTGCTTTGGGGTTTTTTT
>VXBC01006759.1:206193-225134 GCA_013399945.1 Ploceus nigricollis | reverse complement strand
GGGTGTTTGTTTTTTTTTTTTTTATGTTTTTGTTTCCAAACTTTTTCACTGTATGTGTGAAGGCTGGTCCTACTGAGGGCAACACAACACAGGATTGATTGACATCTAGTGACATATCTGACATATCTTCAGGACATGATTAGCAAATCAAGTGTTTCTTCCCCAGTCTATTCCAATTTTTCATACGCTAGCTAAATTTCCCTATAATGCCTCACAAATTGCAGCTGCAGTAGGAGGTGGTCTTTGTTAAAATTATTGTTAAAATGAAGGAAAAAAATTAGATAAACACATCATACCAAGGCTAAGTTACTGTGCTGGAAATGAAATTGGATCCCTTGTTCACTTTGGACATCGTAAGGAATGGTTGTGGCTCTGGAAATGAAAAGCAGAAGTCTTTCTTTTGGGGAGTGAAGCAAAAGCTGAAGGGCAGAATCTGCTGAGATAATAACTGTGACATGGTCCATAACCCAGATATCAATCCCAATGGCTCAGTTCTTGGGCTAGATGGGTGCTAACACAGCGTGGAGGTTGAGGCTTTGTTTAGCAGGGAGCCCTGAATCAGCCTGTTTGTCCCTGTTTGGACCTACATTCCCTTTGCTCTCTGAATATTCTCCCTGCCCAATTTCAGCACCACAAATGCCTTGTTGGTATTGAGCAGGGGAATGCAACCTGTCCCCATGCAAGAAACAAACAGAACAGGCTCACAGCAGAAAACAGCAGCACAGGGAAGAACAAACAAACCTGGGCACACTGACCCCACTTTATTCACTCCCTGCCACTCCGAAGAGTTCTGCCTTCTCAATTCATCCCAGGGTCGGGCAGAATAAAAATACTGCTCCAGGAATATTGAAGTCAAGTTGTTCCCTTCTTCTGCTTCCTCTTTTGCACATTGCTTGGAAGAGGAAAGGAGTTGGAACAGGGCCAGGTGTCACTGCAGAGAGGAGTCCTTAGCTGGCAGGGAGCCTGCAAAACATTTCCTACAACCTGTTTGTTTTTTCTTTTTTCTGATGGAATTTATCTTCCCTAACCTTCACCATCCAATAATTAGGCATCTAATCCAAGCCCTTCATTATGTCTCTCTGGAGCTAATGCAGAGAGGTTAGAAGAATTGCCCTCTGGGGTTACTTGTCTCTGTGTGTTGAGCCAGGCTGGCTCAGAACAGGCAGCAAACTTGTTGGCAGCTAAAATTAACTGGGATGAGTCCGAGCATCAGCTGCACCCCTGTGACTGGCAGACTGACTCAGAGCAAGTCACAGCTCACTACAGCACTGGAAATGCTCAACAGGAGCCTGCAGGTTCCTGCCTCTGCCTCACTGTGTACATCCTCAGCTCTGCAAAGGCTGGATTTAACATATGTTCTTTACATACACTGGCACAGGTTGTCCAGAGAAACTCTGGTTCCCCATCCCTGGAAGTGTTCAAGGTCAGGTTGGATGGGGCTGGGAGCAACCTGGGATAGTGGAAGGTGTCCCTGCCCATGGCAGGAGGGTTGGAACTGGCTGGTCTTTAAGATCCTTTCTAACCCACACCATTCTATAATTCTATTATTCTATGATATGCAACTTTTTGGGGCACCTGATCAGATCCAGGAACAAATCACGGAGCAAAGATGCATGGACTATGACCATGTGAACGTGGAATATAAATATACAGTGAGGTGGACTGAAAATGGGCTGAAATAGTGAGATCAAAGGGATGGGATCAGCAGCAGGAAGTAGGGCAGAAGGCAAGTCAGTAATGCAATACCACAGGTGTTGATTTTGGGATGGATACTATGTAGTGCTTTTATTAGTCTTATAAATGACTGGGACATCTTCAAGTTTGGAGACAAGAAAAATTATGGGAGAGTGGTTGTTTTGCCATTCAGAGAACCCTGTTGGTCTGGGAAAATGGGCAGAGGATTCTCATGAAAGTCACTGAAGGGAAGTGCTGATCCTTCACCTGGGGAGGAATAAAGAGTGCAGTGGGCTGGCAAGCAGCTTTGCAGAAAAGCCCTGAGGGGTCCCAGGTGACCATGAAACAGCAGTGTGTCCTCAGAGCAAAGTAAATTACAAGCACCTGGGGCTGCTTTATGAATGGCACCAGCAGCAGGTGGAGGGAGGAGATCCTTCCCCCTGCTCATCCCCACTGGGATGTTCCTGGGATCTGTGCCCTGTGCTGGCCTAGAGGTGCAAAACAGGCATGGACAGGCATGGACAGCCTCGACTGAGTCTGCTGCAGCTCCACAAAGGTGTTTAAAACCTCAGCCCCAGAGAGCTGGGCCAGCACGAAGAACAGAAGGGAATTTATCCCCATCTTATTAATGGAGATAAATATCTTGTGGTGGGAAGAAAGAAGACATAGCCAGGGTACTCTCAATAACACCAAAAGAAAGAACAATCTGCAACCTGCAAGAAGAGGAAATCCCATCTGAACCTTTTTCCAAAGCACATTTACTGTCAGAGAGTTCAGTCACAGTTTGTCCAGAGAGGTTTTGTAGCCTCCATCCTGGGGAAGAGGTTTTACAGTGACTTCTGTGAGCCAGAGAGAAGTTTGATAAGAGGATCCATGTTTACCCCTGAAAGACTTTTTTACCAAGGTTGTTGACACAGAAACCACTAAAGAAAGAAGGATAAATAAGAGAAACCTGCAACTGCTTATTCCAGTGAGCACTTTGTTTGTCTCCTGACCAATGAGTAAAGTGTGAACTTATGAGTTTTGTAAGAATGTATAAAAAGCATACCTGCTATAATAAAAACAGTTTTGAAGCCTCTTGAGATGGAGTGTATTGCTTTGTATTGTCTCCATCTCAACTATGACACTATCCCTGGAGATATTCATAATCCAACTGGAAAAAATCCTGGACAGCCTTTCTCTGAAGAGATGGGGTGATCTGGATGTTCTCCAGAAGTCCCTGACAATTTCAACCATCATGTCATTCTCTGTCTGTTAAATCTCCTTGCTGCGTAAATCAGAATCCCAAAATGGTTTTGTTTGGAAGGAACCTTAAAGATCATCCAGTTCCAACCCCTGCCATGAGCAGGAACACCTTCTACTCCAAGCCCCATCCAACCTGGCCTTGAGCACTTCCCTGAAAGAACAATCTGCTGGATCTGACATATTTCACACTTTGTAAAAAGTCAATTATTTTGATGCCAGTTTTATAGAGTGTGGATAAAAATATGCTCACATTCACTGCTTCCTTTGGGTCCCTGCCTGATCTTCTCTAATTGTTCAAAGCTGGTACAGCACTGGGGCATGAAAACCTGATGCAGATGACAATGAAACTAATGAATCACATCTAGAACATGATGTAAATGACATCACAGATATTTTGGCAGTTAAAACCAGAACTTGTTCTGACAGGTCCTTGTACATATTTGAAATGTTTTTTCCTTTCAGATCTGAAGTTTGTGATCCAGAAATTCCTCTCTGAATTAATTCATGCTGCTAGGATATTATTTTTTTTTAACTAATCCTCTCCCAAACTGTTTATCTCAGCTTGTCATATATTTGCAGGCAACATTTTAAGTGTCGGAATGGGGTGATTTCTAAATTCCCTTATATCCTAAACTATTCTATGATTCTCTTCTTCTCTTTCTGTTGGGTGTAGAATGCACCCCAAGACATTAGAGGTGTAATATCTACAGTTCACTTCATTCAGTGATTCGTTTAAGCCTTTAAACTCTGACCTGAGGGAGTTTTCCCCAAAACATTTTATTTCAAGACTCAGAAATGCCTCCTTTTCTCCTTCAGGCTTTAAGCATTCACTTAAATTCATTAAAGCACCTGTAGAAATGATGATATAGAACAGGTTAATGGTGAATCATTTTTTGCTAAGGATAGCTGTGGCTCTCATGTTTGAATTCCTATTTTTAAATTGTAAGAACAGTTTTAATTCCATATTGCTGCATATATAATTTTAAGATAATTATATAATGAGTAGATTAGGCTCTTATTTGCTTATCATTCCTGAAGATTTAATTTAACAATTATTTAATATTCACCTAATGTAGAACTGCCTTATTAATTTGGTGCTGAGCAGCAAATATCTTTCATTAAAAGAAAACATTCACAACTTTATGAAAGAATAGAATTGTCAGACGTGTGAAGCACATAGTTTTTATCTATTAAAACTTAGCTTGGTTTACTTAAAAAGAAAAAAAAAAAAGGTGTGTTTATTGGTACTGAGGCTGACTAAAGGGATCTCAGAACCAATCCCTTCCCATTTTTATGGGGTGTGTGGTGTGTGAGCTTCCAGCCATAGCACAGAAACACTTTTGACACTGTCCAGCAACATGGAGTGATCAACTCTTTGCCCTTTGAACCATCCAAAAACTCCTCTCTGAAGGGCTTTCCACTCATATAAGGAGCACAGAGACCAAGCAACAGCTTCCCTAGTAATCACCTGAGGAGGAGAAACCATCTGTCTTGGTTTGGAAAGACAGGTGTCTGCTAAGGAAGGCAGGAGCCTTCCTTGAAACGGAGAATGTAAACCCCCTCCCTCCGAATTATTATAATTTTGAAATTAAGGGGCTCTCAGGCAAATATATGGGAGGAGAAATAACAGTTCTTTATTAGGGAAAAAATAAAATAAGAATGCAGCCATACAAAACAACAGGTCAGCAGGCCCTGGCCCCCTGTGGGTCAGGGTGGTGGCAGCAGTGCCATTCAGGGGTGGCTGCAGCCCTCCTGCAGTGCCAGCTGTGGCTCTGCTGGAGCAGGGATCCTGGACAAGGGGGGAGTTTTCCTCTGAAGCTCCAGGGCTGCTGGAGATGGGCCTGGGCTCCCTCTGGGAATGCAGAGGAGAAGAAAGCTGCTCCTCTGGGAATGCAGGGGGAAAAGGCTGCTGTGCTGTTCCCAAGGGCAGATTGGATCCAGGTAGGAATGCTTGGCTCCTCCCCTGGGCAGAGCATCTCCCATGGGATGCTGGAATTTTCTCAGCCATGCAGGGACACTCACTGGCCATGGACAGCAGAGATCTCCTGGAGGGAGGATTGGCTGTGGGAGAGACAAAGAAAACTGCCCAATGAACAGCAGAGAACTGCCCCACCTCTGACAGATGGGAATAGAACACCCCTATTCCCAGCCACATCTTGCAACCCAGGGCACCATCTCAAAATGAATAAATACCCTTTTAGGTGAGGCAAACTCCAAACAGAGGAGGTGATGCAGGTGATCAGGGCACCACCATTTTCCCACTGCTGCTCCACAGATCAATATCTAATCTTCCTTCACATTATCCTGCATGCTGTGTCTGAAAGGTGCCTCCAAGTCTCCCCAGGACTGGAGGGGGATGCAGTAAAGCAGGTGAATGGCATAAATTTGTAGGTGTTTATCTCTGGAGGATTAATGCCTACTATGAAAAGAAAAGCAAGCTGAAACCATGGAGTATTTTTGAGGCATTGAATGCTCAAGAAATAAGCAGAATTTCACATCCTCTGCTTTGAGGGCTTTATGCCAGGTAGTCTATAGATGAACAGAAGCACATTGTGATCAATAGAGTGCTCACAGCTCAGATTTTATATAAATACCGGGCAAATTCTAGTCTGAGTGTTTCAGAATTTCAATGATGTCAAGTACCCAAAGATTTCTGTAAAACAGGGAGTTGGGGTCTTTTTTAAAGCCAGCCACTTGTATCAAAGAGTTAAAGTAAAAAAACCCATCAAATTCATTATTAGCACAAGTAGGATGCAGACTTTGCACCTTAGATGTGTTTTGGCTCCATCCAATCCCAGATGTGATAAACTGTCCTGACTTATTTTTAGGGTTTATTTGCTTTTTCTGCAATTTAGATTGTTGAGTGAATCCTTTAAGCAGATGACAGCTGTGAGGAAAGATCTATGAGCAGTAGGACCTTTCTTCTGATTAGACTGGAGCCTGCAGTCCTGATTTGTGTTTTACATATAAGTAATCTACTAAGCCATGATTCACTGACAGTGGCTAAAGGACTTAATTAAACAATTAATTCAAGTTTTATCCTTTCAGAGAAGAATTTAAATCCTGGTGATCTATGGCCATACCTCTAAACCTTGAATAAATAGCCATGAATCAGCACAAACCAGGCCTGTCCTGTTTCTTTCCTGCAGGCACAGGACTTGTTGACTCAGTTGTTTGTGCAGGCTAAGCCTCCCAAATCATGTTTTCTAGAAACAAAGAGGGTAACCCGAGCATTCAGAGCAGGAAGCACAAACTAATTTATAATAGGATTAACTTTGCTCCATCACCCTCCCCGTGGCATTGCTGGATTTTCTGTGTTGAGATCTCTAGTGCAGCTGCTCTGATTGCAATTCTGTCCATGTTGCCTCTCTCCTGCAAGGCAGGGGCTGTTTTTGTGTTTATTTGGGTTGTTTTGTTTACCCCAGTGACCGTACACAGCCACCTCTACAGCAGATGAACGTTTCTTAGCAATGCTGGGGAAAATGGTGATATTCACACAGGGCTCTTAGGGAGGCACAAGTGCTGCTCTCCTAATTTGCCATGCATGGCACTGAGTTGAGGGAGACTCTCTGTGCAGAGGAAATCCAGCCTTGGGAGCTGCTGAGGGTGTTAAGCTTGGATCTGCCTGCATGACCCTTCAGGCACAACAAGTGTGGTGGGATTCAGCCAAAGACAAAAACAACTAGATTTAATTAAAGTTTCACATAATAGATGTGTGTATCATTTCTCTCTGTGCTCAGTAGACATTGCAATCTGATTTATTTGTTTCCATTTTTGTGTCTGTTTGTCATATCCTGCCTGAACTTCACTTGAATTTCAAGAGGATGTGGATCTTCCCTATCTGTGGTGGATCTGCCATCTCTGTGGGGTTGTCTAAGATATCCCAGCCACAAAAGCTGGTATAAGTAAATAAACCTACATCCTGATCAGGGTAGTTCAGCTGCCCAAATGCCACAGTCTTGCCATGAGTGAAATTAAAAATAATCTCTTTGGTTAAAAAAATTCTGTGGTAAAATTTCAAAGCTCTGGCAAACATGGGCTTACTTCAAACCTTTGATTTTGTCTGTTGGCTCATGAGAAATTGACAAGGGAAGCATGATTGCTACTTTTTTACTTTTATTTTTGGTTCACCAAACATAAAACCCTGTGAAATATCCTAAATTATCTTCTATTGTATGTGATATTTAGCAGTGCCATACAGCAGTTGTAGGTAATATTGCACTCAGTGCCATGGTTTAGTTGAGGTGTTGGGGCTGGGTTGGACTTGATGATCTTGAATGTCTCTTCCAATCCAGTGATTCTGTGAATTCTGTGAATTCTGTAGGTTCTGTAAGAGTTAACTCTTAGCAATACTGTTCTTCTGTAAAGGCTTTGGAAGAGGAGAGTGAAAAATCTGTATCAGTAGAAAATATGCAAGTAAAGGCTTTGTCAGGGTTTTTGAACGCCACATCTCATCATAACTCATGTCTCATCCCACCTTCATGATTGCTATGAGATGAATAAAGGGTTTCCATGGCCTTTTGTCACTGACACCAGTGTTTAAAGGATTATTTGAGGCACTGTAGCAATATTTGCTCTGCTCAGATGGAAGTTCTGTCTAACTCAGCATCGTGCCCGACAAAGTTCAGAAGAAACAAGGCAAACATGACCTTGTCTTTGTGGTGTTCTTCAGCCATTTAGGGAAGATGGCATGTGCTATTATACAAGAAAAGTGATTACTTGAAAGTATTGTTTCAATTCTGCAACTCAGAGGCTAAATAACCTTCCTCTGTCCGTAGCATGAAAATGCATTTTCAGAGAAGAAAACAGAATTCCCCTTTGGTTATGTCTTGAAACTACCCAAGAAAATTCTAACAGCAAATATTTAGTCTTTATTTTTTTTCCCTGCAAAATAAGATAACAACTATGGCTGTCAATAACTGGTTATCATAGAAACATAGTTATTTTCATTGTACTTGTATCAACAGTATCACTGTGATTCCACAGACATTTTGTGCTTTCAGAATTTCTATTTAAAGTGTAGCATGGATGAATCTTTAGTAACCTTTTAATACTTATTTTTTTTTCCAGCGCTGCAGCGAGAAAGTAAAATCAAAATTATTTCAGTGAAGGACATGAACAGAAGATGGGCTCATCTCCTGGAGATACATTCCACCAATTCTCAGTCATAATTCTGGGGTAGGACTGATATAACCCTGCACAACTGCTCAATATTTGAGTTAGTATGACAGAATCATCTTATAGTTAAATAACCACCAACATAAAATATTTCAGGTTGTGCTAACCCGAGTACCAATGACACCAACAGACTTCCAGGTACCCTACATATCTCCTTTTATTAATTAAAAGGGAGTCAGGAACGATCAGCCCCAAAACAGAGATGTACCTTTTAGGAGCCCACCTTGCAATAGCTACATCTCATCTTTGACAACATCACAACATGGAATTAAAAGGGCACTTTGACCACTTAATGTGGCAGATGAGGGAGCCACCTGAGTGTAGGAGTGGAGATAATAAAAGAAAAAGTTTCTTGTCAGTCACTGTGCAGAGAGCATTAAGCAGAAAAGAGCTTTAAAGAGATTTTTTTCAAGGCAAGCAGAGAAAAAAAAAAATCAAATAAAATTGACTTGAAGCAGGAAAAAAAGGGAGGGAGAGAATAAAAGGAAGGCTAGATCAGAGGAGAAGGGTTTAGAAATGCTTGAAGAACTGCCCATGCTGATGAGGAATATAAGGCAGGAAAACGCCTGCTCCTGGAATAAATTAATTTATCTTTTATACTACTTGAATGGAAATAATTAGGCTTGGAATGAAGTGTGAAGTGCCCTGAATGAACAACCTTAAATGTGTCTCCCACTGAAGTTTTGGGGATGGATCTCAGAGACTCGAAACTTCACAGGCTCTCAGAGGCGAGCCTTTGTTCTGTGGAGAAGCACAAAAGGTTCATCATTACTGTTCTACAGCCTGGTCAGACCCAAGGAATGTGGGAGGGGACAAGAAAGAATCCCCATCATCAGAAACCAGGACCATAATTGAATTAGGAAAACTCTCTTCTGGTTGTGTCCTCTTTTTGGGCAACTTCAGCTGTGTTATCTCCCTGTGAGCCCACAGTTAACTCTGGCTGATGGCAGTGAATGTGAAAAATTACCATTATCAATTTGATAAAAATGGAGATTACAAAACTGTCTCTGTCTCAGTGAGAAGAGTTTCTTCTTTAATAGTTTCTTTGGAGGGAGACATGCCTAATTTACACCTTTGGAGCCTCCAAGTTTCATTTCAAATTCATGATCATAGCATGGCCAACATCTCCTCCAGCTCCATTTGTAGGGTTGAAAAGGAGCAGATGCTCCAAGGAGAAGCTGCCATGAGGGACAGCTTCCAAGACTTCTGCTTAGAGCTGGTTTTCTGCAGAATAAACACAGAGATAAACTACAGAATAAACACCATGCCAGCCACCAGCACCTGATCTCCTGACACCACAGCCACTGGCTCAAAATTTGGGGACACCAAGTGTTTCTCCTGCCAAACCATGGTCCCAGTGATAGACCAGGCAGAACTGAGCCCTGATGTGTTTGAAAAGCACACACTGCAACATTTTAAAGTTTCCCAAACAGGGATGGGTGGGAGATTGTGGCATTCACATTCCCTGAACAGATAGACATTATTCTCTCTTTCAGGGTTTTTCCTGGAGAAGCACAGAGAGAATGATCACAACAATCCTTATCTCATTCGCTGTGCCTGTGTTTGTCCCCATGTGGAATGTGTTTGGAGATTGTTTACCTGAGGTGATTGCTTGATTGGATTCTGGTGAAGGTTGTCTGGATTCATGGACCAATGGGTCACATTGGCTGTGTTGGGACTCTCAGCAGAGAGTCACAGGTTTTTCTAGTTAGTGATAGTTCTTGTTAGTGTAATATAGTGCAATATACTTATAGTATAATATAGTATAATAAAGTAATTAATTAGCCTTCTGAAATCACTGGAGTCAGATGCCAATCATTTTTCCTGTGTCGGGGGCACGTTTAACTACAGGAGATTCCTGAAATCTACAGCCATGGTCAGTGCACCACATGGAAACAGTTAATTTGTTTGTACAGCAGAGACTGCCTTGTCAAACTTACTCTTTGCTGTGTTTCTAGGGCAACATCTCTGCTGCTGAGGCAAGGCATGAAGCACACAGCTCCTCCCGTTCCACAGGACTTTCCTTTTAAAAAGATATTCTGGTTTGGGCCCTGAGGGCAATCTCAGAGTTACCCAAAATTAGTGATATGTTAAAAAAAGGTTCTTTTAATTGTTTCTTATTCTTTTTTATTGTCCATAAAACCTAGGGAATTCTCTAGATTCAACCTACCCACAGTGTCAGAGCTGCAGATCAGACCAAACATGTCCTAGTGCTCATTAGTTTGAAAATGTGACAATGGATAGCAAAGCAAACCCAGTGCTCTGTCATCTATGCTACCACAGTTCTCTGGGGCTATTTAATAATGATCATATTTATTGGGTCACTTTTTGCAGCATTGCTTCAGCTGTTCTCCTTCAGCTCTGTCTTCACTGGTAGAGTCTTGTACTCATTAGGAATAATGAAATTCATTTTAAATACCTTTCATAGAAAACTAGAATGGTTTGGGTTGGAAGGAACCTTAAAGCTCATCTGATTCCAGCCCCTGCCATGGCAGGGACACCTTCCACTATCCCAGGGTGCCCCAAGCCCTGTCCAACCTGGCCTTGGACACTTCAGGGATCCAGGGGCAGCCACAGCTTCTCTGGACAACCCATCCAAGTACCTTCATCTGTGGATCTCAGGCAATTAACAAGTATATAATATTCTATTTTAATTCAGTGCTGTCTATAAGACTAATTAGCATAATGGCTCAAGAGAATCTTTTGATCATTGAAGGTGAGAAGGGACACCAATTTCTTATAATTCTCAAGGAAGAAAGTACAACCAGCCTTGCACAAAATCAGACCTTTCAAGTCCAAGACCAATATGCTGAAGGTCATTTGCCCCAGAGGGGATTTTTGTGACTTTTATTATTCAGAAAGTACTTAAACAGATTCCTGAGATGGGAGACCTAGAGACAAATAACATTTTAATTTTTCTATTTCTCTTTTGGTTAATGAAATAGACATTTGAAATCATTTCTAAGAGCCAAGAGATAAATGGAGTGCAATTAAAATCTTGATATTTGTTGTTCCTGGTAATAACTTCTAGCTGAGTATTCAAAGCAATCCTGGTTCTAAACACAGTGAATGCAGTGGGTCAGGTAAATGATTCAGTAAATATTGAGGGTTTCATGTGGCAGCACAAGGAGCACGAGAGGACAGAGGCACCAAAGAATTTGTTTTACTCAGTCCATAAATAAGGGCTTATTTTTCATGTTCAGCCCAGCTCCCCTTGTGCCCCTTATCAGCAGTGTGTAAGGAGAGGCAGCATTTCAATCCCAAGATTTGCTCAAAAACAGTTGTTTACCAACAGAGCTCAGGTGGAAAAAGCAGACCAAGCAAGGAATGATGAATGCATGAACCAAACTGCAAACATCTGGACAGGTCTTGCAGTAGGATCTGCTTGACAAGAGCAGCACAATATTTATGTTCCTGGCACCGAAGGAAGATTATCCTTTGCTATCTTGTCAAGGTGTATTGATCTCTTTGCTTCACACTTAATCACTGCAACGTGGGCAAAGCAAAATCTAAACCTAAAAAATGATCAGAAAAAATATATCTGAGGCTGATGTATCTTTTTATTTGCGATCTTTTTGAGAGAACTTTTCTGACATATTCCAAGTTATTTGAGTCCTAAAAATTACCCTTGGGCTGGAAGTTTCTGAGCTTTGAAGCAGAATGTATGCAAATAACATTTTGTGGCAGATTCTTTATCTGGAAAATGGGTTTAATGATACTTTTTCTCTCTTTTCTTTCAGTTCTGGTGTTTAAATGTTTACGTGGTGGTTCTTATTAAATCAGTGGGACAGGATCAGGCCTCTTGAGAGGCAAATAATATGTCTTTATTAAGTGACCATGTCAGAGTGTTATCTTTCTTTCTGAATGATCTTCTAATTATTATTTTTTTAAAACGCACTTAATGGAAAAGGGGAACAAATGTTTCAGCCTTGGGATCTCATCTCAGGGTTGCACATTGCACAAAAGTGCATTATATGAAAACTCTTTTGTACCAACTGTAATTAGAGATAATTGCCAGCAGCCTGGCTGTTCATTTTCAGGAACTAGGCACAGGTTGTCTCTGCTCAAAATTCCCATTTCATTGTGCCTGCTTTTGTATTTTCATAGCAAGGACCTCTCCAGTTTTACTTCAGGATGTGAAGGGATAATTTACAACCTGGCTGAACACAGGACACTTAAAAATGTGCAGTGTGGAGAGCCCAGTGCAGCTCTGCTGCTTGGGAGGTGAGAGTGGTGCTGCTGCATAAAATTAGATTGTGCCTGATCAAACGAATCCAGCTACTGATTCTACTTTATGGGGTCTGTCCTGGGGTGTAAGATATGGTTTGGGGGTGTGTATTCTATTCCCATCTGTCAGAGGTGGGGCAGTTCTCTGCTGTTCATGGGGCAGTTTTTTCTTTATCTCTCCCACAGCCAATCCTCCCTCCAGGAGATCTCTGCTGTCCATGGCCAGTGAGTGTCCCTGCATGGCTGAGAAAATTCCAGCATCCCATGGGAGATGCTCTGCCCAGGGGAGGAGCCAAGCATTCCTACCTGGATCCAATCTGCCCTTGGGAACAGCACAGCAGCCTTTTCCCCCTGCATTCCCAGAGGAGCAGCTTTCTTCTCCTCTGCATTCCCAGAGGGAGCCCAGGCCCATCTCCAGCAGCCCTGGAGCTTCAGAGGAAAACTCCCCCCTTGTCCAGGATCCCTGCTCCAGCAGAGCCACAGCTGGCACTGCAGGAGGGCTGCAGCCACCCCTGAATGGCACTGCTGCCACCACCCTGACCCACAGGGGGCCAGGGCGTGCTCTGACTCTGGCAGTAGTTTTTTTGTACTATCATATTTGTATTTTTAATTTTCCTAATAAAAAACTGTTATTCCTACTCCCATATCTTTGCCTGAGAGCCTCTTAATTTCAAAATTATAATAATTCAGACAGAAGGGGTTTACATTTTCCATTTCAAGGGAGGCTCCTGCCCTCCTCAGCAGACACCTGTCTTTTCAAACCAAGACAGGGTCTCAGGAAAGGAACTTTGCTCTTTGTGTAATTTGAATAAAGCTTCTGAATTCTGGCAGTATTAATTTGCATGCAATGGAAAAGTCAGGTTGTACCTCCTGGACATCTTGTGGGGATAATTGTGATTGAGGATTTTGAGATGATGATTAGGAGATAACTATCATATATTTATACAAGCTCCAGCAGAATATTAGCTATTTTTCCTGCCAATCTCTCTGGTATGCTATGAAAATAAAACCATTAACACTACCTGAAAGTGCAAATGTAAAATACATTTTTACCTGTTTTTACATCTCTACCTGGGTATAGAATCATTGAATCCTAGAGTCATGAAAGTTGGAAACACCTTCCAGGACCACTGAGTCCAGGCATTAACCTCACCCTGCTAAGCCCTACCACTAACCCTTGTATCTAAGTGCCACATCTAAAAATGTGGCCATATCTACTTACAAACACAATACTACACCTCATATTTCTGCTTTCACTGGCTCTTCAATGTAATTAAATTTCAGATCAATCTCTTATAGTCGTGAAAATAAAAAGTAGTAGCAACCTTAAAGAACTTGAACAGGCAAATCATGGAGTCATTATTCTGGTTGATATTTGTTTATTTTACTTTGGAGGAGGAACTACTGTTTCCTGTGAGCTGTACTTTTAAGAAGAAAAAAAAATTAAAATATTATCTTGAGAAAAATCTGTTACAAATGAGTGCTCAGGAAATGTAGAGCTCAGGGACTGGAATGAGAAATGGAGACACAACCTGTGACTTATGAGGTATTGGCAACAGAAAGGTGAAATTTCACATCCCTTTGTAAGTATCCTTTTACCTTTGCCCTTAGGAAAGATCAAAGGGAGTTTATGTTATTTTTTTCATGCTCACAGCTTTATAAGTTGTACAAATATTTTGCCTAATGCAGTGTTAGAGCCCTTTGGGAGCTGGACTGAGTCCACTCAACACATTGCTCATGATAATTTTGTCCATGCTTTTTAATCTCTTTATGAAACAGTTCTTGGTCCTCAGGACAAATTCTTTACCATATTATTGTACAGAGCCAGAAGCCAAAAAAAGCAGTAATTAAACAGAAAATGAGCACATTATTTAGAATTTCTTTGCACAAGATTTTTAAGAAGTAAGAGCCTAAAAATTTAAGCCCCAAGATTCATGTCCTGAGCATTGCAAGAGCACTTGCCATCATGACTTTCAGAGTACAACACTCCTGGAAGCTTTTAAGACAGACAGGTCCTGATTCCTGTCTTTAATTAATTAAAGATCCTTAAATGAACTGCCTTCTGCTGGGAATGTCCTTGAGATTCATGCTGCTTCAATGCTGACAGTGGATAACTTCAGTTTTTTGCAAGGTGTTGCACAGCGAGGGGCAAAATGCAACCTGAAATTTACAGTCCTTGCAGTCAGAGAGAATCAGTAACATTTGTGCAAAGGAGCTGAAGAATCACATTTATTTAATGTGACAAATACTGCTAGAGCAAAATTATCTGTGTCTGCCCCCCTCTCCTGAACCTTTTGCTGCTCCACTTCTTTATTTCTCATCCCAGTCAGCCCAGCTATTCATTTGTGCTTGGAAAGGATTATTTTTGTCCATTAGCTCCCTTTATCTCCATGTGAGAAATATCAGATCTTGAAATCCTCTCCACCCTCGATACATGAAAAGGTTGCTTAATGAAAGCTTTAGTAAGACACTAATTATCCAGCTGGGTTTCTAACTTGTGCTTGAAGTTCAGCTGCAGGAGGAGTTTGAAAACTGCAGGACAGAGCAGAATTTGTGACTCTGGTTCAAAAGGAAGGATAATCTACTGAGCAAATGCTTAAAGTCTGGTTGTGCATTTGCTTGAGGCTGCACACAGGTTGTGATGGCCTGAGGAATCACGTGTGGAAAGCAATCCCTTCATCATTTAATTTCCTCATTCAGCCAAGTGAAATGTTTGCTGCATTCTTGTCACTGGAAAGAGCAGTTAAAAAATATACAATCATCTTTTTTTTTTTTAATGAAGAAATCCTCTGTTTAACAGATAGGAGTTTTTATTATGTTAAGCAATGCAGTTAATTAAATTTATGGTAATTTTTACTTACATGACCATACTATTACCTTTCACACTAAAATATAAATTCAGGGAAGAAATGGAGTTCATGAAATTACTGAAAATGGCTTTCTTAATGATTTCATTCCAAAAGTCTTTGGAAACAACCTTGATAGCATTTTGAATGGGTTTTAAATATTCCACAGCAATAATAGAAGACTTAGCCCTACACTGTAAAGAAAGGGGAGATTATAGAGCTAGAGAAATAAGGAGAACCTTTGAGGTAATTCTGATTTCTGTGTCTATGCTGGAGGAGTGAACATTGTAAGCTTTAAGTAACTGCTTCAGTTTAATGAAATGAGGAATATAATATACTGACAAATTAAAAGTATCTTGATGTGGTTTTAACAACTTGAGGGAACAGAGTAATTAAACAAATAACTTTATTTATACAAAATGAAAAACAACAACAAGTTTAACCATAGAAATGTTCACCAGATTGTGCTGGTTGCCCAGGGGATTTAAAAAGAAAAGAATAAAGATCTTCATTAGCAGAAGGCCTTGCAAAATCTGGTTTCTTTTCCATTCTGAAGAATCTCTGGTGTCAAATATTATGATTAAAATCCTGAATATCCAATTCTTATAATTGCAACACCAGCTGTTGCCCATCTCCTCTTTCTTCCTAACCATCCTTAGCAGACTTTAATATCCTTGAAGCATTTACCTCTTGTCTAATGATGATTGAACCTGGCCAAGGTATTTGATGAATAGTGGGGACTGGCAGACATGCAGCAGGGTTGCAGAAACTTCCTTCCCCTTAGGAAATCAATTAAAAAATGAAGACTTTGTTTGTGCCTTGCATTTTATGTGCTGGTGGTGCTGGGAGGTGAAAATGGAACAGGAAGCAAAGTTTGCTACGGCATCTGAGAGAGAAGAGATGTCCAGAGTTGTATGAAGAGTTGCAGGCCAGTAACCTGGTCTAGGGGAAGGTGTCCTTGCCCAGGGCAGGGGGTGGGAACTGGGTGCTGTTTGAGGTCCCTTCCAACCCAAACCAGTCTGTGTTTGGATGCTATGGCTCTACTTACAGGCCAATAAACAAGAGGAAGTCCAGGGACTGTCTAGAGTGTGTGCACCTGCAAGAACACCTCACCTGAGCAAGAACTGCTTCCTAAAGGCCAAGTGAGGGGGTGACTGAGAAGTCAGACAGGTTTTTTAAGTCTCTGCCAGCTCCTTTCAGCCACGGGAGCCCTGCAGAAACAGCTGCAGCTCTCAAGCCCTGACATTTCAGAGCTCACACAGCCTCGGTGCTGGGCAGCCCAAGAGCAGCTGCTCTGAGCAGCCTCCCCTGGGGCAGGAACACCTGCAGAAGGTTCTGTTTAACTGGCATAAAAAAAGGAAAAAAAAAAACCAAAACAAAATGGAGTGGAGAATCAAAACCTGTCAGACACATCTGCTGCTCCTTCCTCCTCCTCAGCTACTCGACACTTGTGCAAAGTTTTCTCTCAGTGCAGCAATCATGTTGACCTTAGTAGGTTGGCTTAAGAAGAGAAGAAAAATTGAAAGAATTATCTGTTATCCAGGTGGTTTCCATCATTTCAGCATGGAAACACACATCCTGGGATGTCTGTGAAACAACCATTCCATTAGAATTCCTATCCTGCTGTCTCAAAAAATGTTTGTGTTTCCCTGTTTAGTCCATTTCTCGGGTGTGGATATTGCTTCCATTCCATTCCACTAAATAAAAAAATCCCCAAAATACAGAGAGTTTGGTTCATGCCATAAGCAGAGATAAAAATTTCCTGCTGTTTGAGACTCCTTTTGCCACCTGCATGTAAACAACTGTAATGATCTTGAAGGGTTGATAGCTTAATCTCCTGGGAATAGTAAAGGTGAAAGGAAAATGTCAGGCTCTGACAGTAATTGCATAAGTATGATTAAGCTAAACTGCTGCCTACAAACTTTGATTGTGGTACAGCAAAGGAAAATGAAAATTATTTCCTGCTTCAGAGCAGCATGGAGGGAAAAATACATCCTAATTCTTAATATATCAAATGACAGAGGAATGATACCTCAGCAGTTTATTTATACAAATCCATTTGGGGATTTAGAATCATAGCTCAAGGAGAGTATTTTCATTGTGCATTACCCAGAGCCATCAAGGTTATAATTTAATTTGGGAGAATGGAAAGAAGAGGGAAATGTGGATTAAAATGGTGCTGTGTGTGTAAATAAAGCAGTGCATAGTGCTAAATTACAGCAGTATTAGGAGTAAACCATGATTATTTTGGAAGCTGTGGAAAGACAGCAGAAACATGACCTGCTTTTCTTTTTCTTCTCTATTCTGGAGGGCAATGGGAATACTTAGTTCAGTTCAGCAGTGTTTTCATCTGCCTTTGATTCAGCAGTGCTCTCATGTACTTATCCTCTTCAGTCCAGATCCACAACTCAGATTAATTTGACCCAGCACCACTGACTTTACTGGAATCTCACCAATTTACTCTGAGAATTCAGCCTGCCCTGATTTCTTCTTCTTCCTGTAGCAGTTTGTGGTCTCTTGTTGCCTTGGCTCTTTTTTTTTTTTTTTTAATTAAATATGTTCTTTCACAGCTTATTAAACCCTCCCTTTTTTTGCAAACATTCAAGGCAACAAAGGTTAATGTGTCAGGTTTTTCTTCCTGATATAAGACTTTAGGCTTGACCAAGGACACCAGGGAATGACTTTTACAAATTGCTCATTGTTTCTGTGAAAAAACCTAGTAACTTTAAAAGAATTCAGCTAATACATATTAAATAAATCCCCATGGTAAAACAAATGGTTGATAAAAAAACCAGAACACAGTCTCTGCTGGAAGATGAAAATAATTCATAGTTTTACCCAGTCTGATCAGCTTTGTGTGTGCTGGAATGCTCAGAATCAAATATTTCAGACAAAAGTGCAAGAAAATCTGAAACTGACAAATGTAGCAGAGTTTCAATTGTTCAAAGAGGTCCTGACCTCTTTTCCTGGAACTCTGTTATCCATAAGTTTTCCTCAAAATTCTCAGCTCCTTATCCTGCAAAGGGCAGCTGGGTTGATAAAGAGCTGGGAAACTGCAGAAGCATTTGCTAATTGATGTATATTACACCCAAATTTTGCTTTTACAAGAAAGACAAATTTGCCAGAGGAGGAGCTTGTAAAATGTGAATATAAATCCAAGAAAAATAAATCAAAAAGCTTGATTCAAGAAGAAAAGTCAAAATCTCTTTTTTGAGGGAGAGAAGAAGGAGAGAAGGAGACAATCCTGTCAGGGGAGAGAAGAGTCCTCCTTTCCCTTTCCTGAGCAGCTGAGGTTTGATCTGGAGTTTAGCACTCAAAAGCCCAAATGTCTTGGAATGAAATAATTACATCCTTGGGGCAACTTCTATGTGTTGCAGCATTCAAAATTAGGCAATTTTATAACAGTGTCATATTCTGGTCATTTTTCCAGCAACCCTTGACAGGGCTTGGAGCAGCCTGGGCCAGTGGAAGGTGTCCCTGCCTGTGGCAGGGGGGGGAACTGGATGATCCTGTCCCTTCCAGCCAAACCATTCTGGGACTCCATGAAACACAAAGCATGAGGAGAGGTGGTATCATGTTTTTATCTTCTTTTTCTGCCTGGTCAGGTTGGGATTAAAGCACTTGAGATGATATTTCGTGTTCAGACTCAGATGTTTATTAATTCTTATCTATATCACAGTATAGTAAAAAAGACAATTCCTGGTGCAGGAGAAATGATGATTTCTGGCTCCAGATCAGAAGGCTGAAGGATTGCTTTATTAAAACTATACT